>JAPDER010000064.1:0-145414 GCA_027569225.1 Aspergillus panamensis | reverse complement strand
CCCCCCCCCCCCCCCCCCCCCCCCCCCCCCCCCCCCCCCCCCCCCCCCCCCCCCCCCCCCCCCCCCCCCCCCCCCCCCCCCCCCCCCCCCCCCCCCCCCCCCCCCCCCCACCCCCCCCCCCCCCCCCACCCCCCCCCCCCCCCCCCCCCCCCCCCCCCCCCCCCCCCCCCCCCCCCCCCCCCCCCCCCCCCCCCCCCCCCCCCCCCCCCCCCCCCCCCCCCCCCCCCCCAATGCTAATTCAAGATGTTTATGACATCATAGGTCTTGTCTGCAGCCCATGGCTGAAATAAAATAATAAAAAGAGCAAAAGAATACCCCAAGACCTTTTTTTCAACCAAGTTAACGTTTGCAGTGGCTATCGAGGCGGTGATCGGGGGACACCATGTGGAAACCAATGGATAGCGCGCGAGAGATCTCCCTCTACTAGTAGTACTCAAGTCCAGAAGTTTATCATTTGCTGAGGATTGGGATCGAAGCGCACTAGGAAGATCGACAGAAGCTGGAAATAACACCCGATGCGTCTTGTTTCTATCGAGTACACGAACATATACCCCGCCACCACCAATTGAAAGCGAATCGGATGGGACTTCATCCAGGTTGGAGGTTAATTCATAAGCCGGTACCGATACATTGAGCCTAGGAGTCGGGAATACTGGATAAAAGGATTCCAGAATGTCGTCAGCGAGGCAGATTGAAGGATGAATCGACCTCATCGAATGTAGTTACCCATATCTGACACCGTCCGAGCGTTTCGGAGAGCTGACGCACAGAGGGGCGGTCCGTGACACTGCAGCCTGTCGCTTGCCGAGAAGGATTGCATTTGAGGATTCCAGGCAACAGCCTCTGATAGGCAGATGGCGCAGTAAGAGAGTTTGGAATATCAGGGTGGTGGTTGATAGCATAGTTTCTGGGATATCGCTTTGTTTCCTCTTTTTATTTAATTTAAACTTTTGTTCTATTTCCCAAAGCCACTTCGACCTCTTATCACTGCGACCCAGCGCTCTCTACCCCTTACAGTATACCTACCCTGATTTAAACTCTGCATTAAAATGCAGACGACTGTTTGATCTTTTACCCTTTCGATCAGTGTATAGGTATTTGGAATATAAGATAGCAAGGAATGCGGGGAAGCCACCCAGAAATACAACGAGCGACCTCCAAGAATGCTGTCAAATTAGCCCACCAATCATTATACGGGGCCATATTACGTATCTGCCCGAACGGGCCGAAATCTGCCTACCAAGGATAGTAGATGAGATGGCTGGTATGTAAGAGACGAGCTGAGGACCAAGTATGAACAGTCAAGTTCGTTCCAACTTCCAAGGCATTGGTGAACACGATCGGTTGAGGGAAGAGCATACCAAGCATCCATCAGTTGCCAAAGACAAGCGCATACATTAGTATACATAGAGAGGGGTCGTGGAATGATAATGGGAACTATGCCGGCTTGTCTCGAGGATAATGGGACAATGAACCAGACAGGAATACGTAACGAAAACAGGACTAGAAAAGAAAAAGAGCAATCAAGCAAAGTAACAAATTAACAATTGACAATTAATATTGGCTCCCGCCAATTCGTGCCCGTCCCGTCCCGTCAAGGTTCAGGGTGCATGGCCGATATCCACGGTAGCTGCAAGGACATAGGGAAAGTAGGATGTACGGATTATGAGTGAGTATGATACCTTATAATGAGAGGGGGGAACAAGAGTTGCATTACACTCTGTATTTGCTGCCTCTTATTTGTTCCCCACCCTAGATGCATACTCACTCTCTTGATCCCTGCAACAGTCGCTAGAAAGCTTGCAAATTGCATGGAAATGTTCCAACGACCAGAGGAGATTATATCCGCACAACATGTGACATCATAAAGAACATGGGTTTGGTCTTTTGACCAATCCTTGGAAGTGAGGGGGATCGCTTATCGGATATTATCAATCAATCCTTGTCTTGAGGTTATTGATAATGGCGGGGATAGATCTTGAAGTATTTTCTTGGCACTCTTGATATAACTACCACCATGTAGAATGGACTAAGCCTGGGGTTGTTCTTGAAATTGATTGACTGGCTCTATCATCCGAAGTAGTAGGAAGGAAGGTTGATCTCTCCCACCTTCTCCGAGTTTCGAGCTAAAGTGAGAAGGGAAGGAGGGGACGGTATTTTTGAATTGGAGCCGTTCCATCTGCATATGCACTCTTATGCATACCACCACCTTCTAGTCTGCCTAGCCGTTGAAATAGTACATAAGCTCCAAGAGCTTTGCACTCTCGCCGGAAGATCGGGGGTTATTGTGGGCCACCAGATCGCCACCCGATTTCAACTAGTGCCCTCTTTTTTCTGAGGGGCAGCCGGGCTAAAACTGTAAGGACGAAGGAGAGACATCATCACAAAATGAAGAATAACAAGATCCCTTTTGAACCTTCCAGAGGTGGTAGGGGTGCTAAATCGAGGTGCATTTCATTTCCACTGTAGGCAAGTACGGTGGATTTATGGATTGTCAGCGGAAAACAGCAAGGGCGATGGCGGAGCCCTCCAATAGCCCAGACATGAAGGGTGGATGTCCAATCAAATGTATCGGCTCGGCCCCTCTAGAGCTATTTGCAAGCTCTGGTTGGTGAGTCTCTGTGAACCCGGGGTCGGCAGCTCTATTTTGGGATTAGTCTCGTCATTTGGACACCGCTGCGACTGGATCGGTCGCTGATTGGCCACAGCGCCATGACCACCCAAACCTGAACCTCCCATTCCACCTGCGTCAATAAACCTTGGAGACTTCCAACTCGGGTAGTTGTGGCTGTTCTGGTGGTGTCGGTACTACGACTAAAGAGCTATCATCAACTCCTTGCAAAAAGACATCTCGCACTCAAATCTCGATATCTCAGACCCTCACACCACCCAAAGTTTACTGGTATGTAACCTCCCTGGGTCCTTTTGGAACCTCTTGTCTCGATGCGAAACCATGCTCCTCCTCGACACCCACACCTTTCCTCCTCCCCCTCCCCCCTTCCCTCTTTTCATTTTCCCTCATCCATCCCATGGTCATATGACGCAGCGTAACTAATATTGCAGCCTGTAGAGACGATCTCAGCCTTGAAATACCGCAGTTCCTTGGACGCGACGCTGGGCGATTATTCAACCTTCACCCCCCTTCTCTTTTCTCTGCAGCTCTCCCCACTTAGTTGGCTCGCCCTCTAACCCTCGCATTTTCCACGTTCGGTTAATACGGTATCGACATTCCTTGTTTGTAGGGTAGACGCTTATCAGCAGCCTCCACTTGGATATACCGTTTGATATACACCCCCTCCGTCCAGGGTCCTTCCGAGAAGAAGTCCACGATAACAAGACCTCGGGATATACTTTTGCGCAACGGCTTTTTCCTTCTTCTGGCTGTCACACCGATCGCAAGCTTACTTGTTTCCCCTGCTGCCCTACTATCAATAATCGGGTTCTAGAGTTGCCCCGTGCCCAAGCTCCTGCGGGGGGTCTAGTCCGGTTGCGCAACAGTCATCTGGCCTGCATTTTCTTCGGTCCTATCATTTCTATTATCTAAGTCACAGACGCCAACCCACCACCATCCATACCTGCAGATCATCTGCACGCAAATACTGGTTTCCGTCGTGCATAGTCCCTGCAGCGATTTACCTACTTGACATTCTGATAATCCCTTCAAGTGGCTGGCAACTTGTTGGCGCTAAGAAATAGTGGCTTATTTTGTAGCCAGGGAATCTGTTTTGTCTTGCCCCCCGTCGGAATAGAAAAACAACCGGACTAATCCGGAAAATCGAAGCAAAAAGAATATCATGGCATCTACCTCGTTTCGCGACTCAGTGAATTCACTGGGGTGGGCTCGACGGGAACCCGATACCCCAGCACACACCAACTCGTCCACCCCGTTCCTCTCAAGGCTACAGTCTTTAAATCCATTCGGCCAAGGGGAAGGTTACTTGCAACTCCCGATTCATGAAGCTCCAGGAGCTCCACTACCGGCTGCAACTCGACGGGAGGAGGAGGATAGCTTTTTTGCCCGTAAGTCCATCAAAGCCTATGACTGATCCCGGAAAAAACACGCATACCTTGATTTGTTGCACTGCCCAGTCCAGGTGACAGGAAATAAGATCCTATATCCAGAAAGTGATTTGCGGATTGCCTGAGACCGCTGGCCACCCATGCTCTGATCAGGATTTTTTTCCCCAGTCAATCATATTTCAGCCTTTGATATTATTGTCTCATTTATTATTTTAAACCCTTTTCTCTCTTTTATTCAACCCTGCCCTAAGGCTGATCAATATTTCTGTCTATAGTAAGCCGATGGGATCGGATGCTCGTCTTCTTCGCATGCAACCTTGGCGCCGCCGTCTGTTTCATTATTTGCTTTTTCCTATTCCCGGTGCTCTCTCTCAAACCCCGCAAGTTTGCCATTCTGTAAGTTTCTCTCCAGATCCCTCCTGATCGTCTCTTTAGCTTCTCTACATTCACGTATACACACCATCTTACCCCCCTCGACCCACGAGGCCGTGTACAGAGCTTGTGATGCTGTGGCTTGAAACTTGTTTTTCATCTCCAAATCCTATCTCGCGCTTGCATTCCAAGCGCCCACGCTGATCCTATCCTATTTAAAATGTCTGTTATGTCTGTTATGTCTGTCTCTAACCAAATTTGCACTTCGAATAGGTGGTCCGTTGGTTCATTACTATTCCTACTATCATGGGCAGTCCTCATGGGACCTGCTGTCTACGCTAAGCACCTGGTCTCGGGACCACGCTTGCCATTCACGGCCGCATACTTTGGTTCGATTGCCCTGACTCTGTATTTTGCTATCGGGGTAAGTACCGTGGTTTTCTTTTTTGTTTTCTTTCACTCTTTCTAGCTCTAGAGATTTATCTGTACCCCAGTTACGTCCCCTGTCTGCGTCTTCATGCAGTCGCTCCTGGGTATCTTCCTTGATAATCAGGCCTTGCATTTTCCCTTGAACGCGCATTAACAAGGTAGCGCATTGTGACATCACTATACTTGTGCTGGTGATGTGACCTGTCACTTGGGAACGAAGCGAAAAATGTTTCGCGACAGCTATCTTGACATGCATCCCCTACTACTACCTCATCTCACGTGGCCTCTTTCTCCCTCTATTGAATATGACTCCAGGAATGTGTAACACAGCGCGTGAATCAACGAGCTAACTATTTCTGTCTTCGTTACAGCTTCATTCTACCTTGCTCACCCTCGTCTCATCTATCTTCCAGCTAGCAGCCCTGCTCTGGTACGTTGTCAGCTATTTCCCAATGGGTAGCACCGGATTGCAATTCATGGGCCGATTTGGTGTCCAGCGCGTTTCTGCCTGGATGACCAGCTGATCAATGAGTCAATAACTAACTTTTCCTTGTACTCTGTACACCTTTTATCATATTCCCAATAGCGAGTAGATCTGTGTTAATAAATATTATATAGCCTTTACTATACTTTTTATTATTGTCATGAAGACATATAGTCCTAGACAGCAAGCTCATGAATCTCACATTTTACCTAAGACCTGATGAAACCCATACTCTCGCGTTTAGATCCCCCTTAGTATTACTATCTGTAGTTTGAGTTTCTAGTGCTCTTAAAACTTGAACAACTCTAAACCATACTTCAGTCGGTAGAATAGCAGCTTCAATTTCCAAGTTTACAATATGTGTGCTCTTCCAAGTCCAGAGGCGCAAATAGAGTGCGGGCTATCGGCCCGTCAAGTTCGTGTCACATACTGTTGGGAGCGGATCTAATCAGATAGTGAGTGGTGTTCTGATCTTTGGTGGTATTTTTTTTTCTCTCCTCCCCTTTAAGGGATCTACATATACATTGGAAAAACTGGAATCGATAGGGTTGAGAGAGAATGGAGGAGAAATATGTCTTTTTTTTTCAAAATTATTTTGTACTATAAAAGTACAATGAATATACTGTACGCTCTCAACTATTTAAGCCTATATTCATCAAGGCATTCATCAATCATTATACTTGCTTGGGTAGGTAAGTAGTAAATGGTAATCACCTCCGACTCATAACTACCCCCAGATTACCATTAACCACCTTGACACCAGGAATTTCCGCCTCCCAAATCCCAGTCTCCCCGCCAGATCCAGTCTCCAACCAAAACTTGATCAGGTCGTTACTCTCCTTCGGCTTCACCTGCGGCGAAGCAGTGCCCACCGTGACGTGCGGGATGGCATTCGCGCAGGCCCAGTCCACCTGGCTGTCCGCATCCTCGGACGGCATGATGCGAGCGACGAAAGTCATTAGGCGGTCATCCCAGACCAGGCGCTCGAGGCGAACCCTTGCGTTAGCTAGAGTGGGGGTTATGTTGGGATCCGAGGCGGGCTTCTCCTCCATCTTCTCGATGTAGCGCTGTGTGTATCTGTCCCAGATATCTGGGTGGTCCTTTTTCGAGGCGCGGTGGATCAAGGTAACATGGAAGGCGGGTTGGATGCGTCGAGAGTTCACGAGCTGACGGTATAGGCGGGCCTTTTCGGCAGATATGTTGGAGGGAAACAGGGAATGGAGAACGGAGAGGATCTCTGCTGTGGGAAGAGAGATGGCGAAGTATTCAATGTTCTTGGCTAGGGTTTCTGGGCTGGGTGGTTGTGAGGGGGCTGCAGAGCCGGAACGGCTGGCGCCTCCGTTGTTGTTGTTAGGTTTTGTGGACTTTTGGGTTTTGTATTGGTGACTGAAATCAACATCGACGCTGTAGTCGCTCATGGCATAGTTGATGGCGTCATCTAATTCTTCGGCGGAGGGGATTTGCGGCACAATATGGGGGTAGGAGGAATGCAGGGCCGTCACCACCTTTTCAAGATTCTCACGAGAGGAGGCCGAAACGTCCAGGTCGATGATTTGATCAAAGCTCCTGTCAGGCTCGCGCTCCGTATCAGTACCCTCGAATCGGTTCAGGAATCCCTCCATGATTCCAATGATCTCTTCGGAGTTCTTGCTTCCCGCCCGGATGGTTTGGTGATTATCACCACGCTCTAGAACTCGCTTCCGAGTTACTTCGCGAATTCCCGGGAGGAACTGTCCTTTTGGCTCGTGGACGTAGTGGAGAGCAACGAATCGGGCGTTAGGGAGATTAGGAGATATGTCGTCAATGAGTTGCTGTCTTTCACGCTTCTGGTGGTTGTTTCGGTCTGCAATTACAACAGGCCTTTCTTGCAAGATAGTAGTGATATCAAGTGCGAACTTCTTCGGCTTGTTTTTTTGCTTTGGGATGTTGTCATTCTGCACATGACCCCAGCCAAAGAGTTTGGTTAAAGCAAGGGCAACCGTGGTCTTTCCACAACCGAGAGAGGCGATAGGAACTAAGATAACATCTTTTGTCACCTCTTCGTCCTGATTCTCGGCCTCCATGCGTATAATCTCAGAACCTTTCAGGCCTCGCTCGCTCAAAAATCCGTCACGCATAGCGATGATGCCATGGTTCTGCTTGTAGAGGTTCACCAGCTTGGGGTTCTGCGCAAACTGCCGGCGAGCATACTGCAAGTACTCCTCGGTGATTTTCTTGTGCTTGTGGATCTTGGGGTATTTACCGGAAAGGACTGCCTTCGTGCATTCTCGCCACTGTCGGTACATCAAATATGGCTCCTCGAATTTATACTTGAAGAACCAATCCTGATACGGACCGCCGTTCTCGCTCATTTGACATCGAATCACGAATCCTTCGGTATCCCTGCCATCCCACGAGCCGGTTTCCGCACAACCGTCTAGAAACTCTTTCACAGTATTGATGTCTTCGTACACGGCGAACTTGGCTTTTTTGAACCCCCACGCGTCCGCAAACGCGTGCACGTCAGCGCTGGGGCATGTCGTAAACTGCGGCACATTAAAGTTCAGACCGTGTAAATAAATTCCAGCTGCAGCCTCGTCATAGGCAAGAACATGCTCTTCGAAGGAATCATCACAAAGTTCTCCAACCGCGGTTGCATTCATCTTGCGCAATTCTCGTGCCAGGTCTTTCACTGACTTTCCGACGGAGCTAACGTGCCTCTCGACCCAATGTTCTCCGGCTTGGGCGTGGCTCAGGTCCGTGTCGGAACGGGCTCCTGTTGAGTGTTTGCTGCAGACTAGCAAGGAGTCGTCTTCTAAGCCAGATATAAATATGATGCACCCATTTTCCTTCACACTAAGCTCGTAGGGTCCCCGGGTATTGTTCTCAACATTCCTCCACTGTGTTGAGTTCACTTCGCCGACGTTGAAAAACTTGTCGTAACCCCGAATGACAATCTCAGGAGTGCCATCCTGCCTCTTGCTGGTGAATAATCCACGGGCATAGGTTGGAAGATCACCGCGCTTATAATCCCAGTCCATAAGCCTCCAGGAATTCACCGAGATGTCATTTGCACGTCCAACAACAAATGTAGACTTCTTGCAGGTGAAACTCTTTTTCCCTCCATAGCCTTTCTTGGTGCCTGCATTCAGGTCTCTGACCAGTTGAGCCACTTCCTGCGGATCCTGCTGCACCATACTGTATTTCCTCCTTGAAATAGTATCTCTGAAGGTGGTGTCGTAAATTATAGCGGTGTAGGTAGAATTATGAAAAGGAATGCGACCCGTGAGGGGGAAGAGCTTTCGGAGAGCCAGCGCGGCTGTAACTGGACAAGTCTTGAATAGGAAGAAAGAACTCTGCTACAATCAAGACCGGAATTGGGCGAAATCCCACTCCTAAATAGATAATCTTCGATGACTCTCCAGCCAGAGACGCCTTGCAGTGGGTTGGGGCTAGACCGTGGGGGCTTATGGGCGATGAATCACAAAAGTCATGGAGGGGAGCTGAGCGATAAACCTCTCTCTTATCGCGGGGCAGAAACACGACCCAATCTTTTTTTTTCACCCGCCTGCGCCACCTTCAGACACTTACCATCTATCTCAATTAATCCAGAGAAGAGCTAAACATAGCCTCATCGAGAGACCTTTTTTGCAGAGTTTATGAAAATTACCCCATTTGATCAACTCTCGACCTTCAAATTCCCCACAAGAGCTTCGTTGACTCACACCTACCAAACTATTGACCCGCGATGACTCAACCCAACCCTTACATTCTCGCTGCGGACAATCCCTCCGCTCTTCTGACTGTTCTTCGCTCCAATCCTTCCATCGCCCCGAATCAGGATGAGCATGGATACTCGCTTCTACATGCCGCAGCATCGTACGGACACATCGACCTGCTCCGCGCCCTTGTACAAGAGTTCCATGTGGACGTCAACCTGCTCGACGAAGACGGCGAAACCTGCCTGTTTGTAACAGAGAACGTGGGCATTGCGAAGTGCCTGGTTGAGGAATTAGGTGTGGATTACAACCGCAAGAATGATGAGGGCTTAGCGGCCCATGAGACCATCGAGAGCGATGGCTCTTTCCCCGATGTCGCTACATACTTGCGATTAGTGGCCGGCATTCAAGGTACTGGCCCAGATGGCTTGTCAGTGAATGATGCCTTGAACCCGGCTCCACCATTGCCTCCGAACATTCAAGTAAATCTAGGGGCTATGTCAGAGCAGGAGGCCAGCGCAGGAACGAACGAGGTGGACCCAGAGTTTAAGCGGCGGATCGATGAGCTCGCTGCCCGAGAAGATTTTCACAGTGAAGCAACCCAGAGCCAACTACGCCAATTAGTGTTGGATGCAATTCAGGGGTCGAATATCGATACGCAGGAGAAAGATTTGCGAAGGCGGATGGAGTAAGAAAAATAGCGACCATTATGAGAAACGAATGTAAACTCTAGATTGCCTTCATGCATCTCCTGTCATATCTTCCCCAATGTCAGCGCCGGGGCACCAGATGTGCTACGAGGTGGAGTCAAACGGCACTCAATTATGCTCCTCAAATATGGCCGTGGGGAACTATTGGTTATTATATACACCCTGAGCTGTAAGACGACCGAGAATCCCATCTCTGCGGAAATTCGCGGTTCAGTCGAGCGACTTCTCTGGATGCCAGGAGAAAACGAAGGATATTGACATGAGGGCAGTTTAATGGACCGTATATCCTAGCATCTCTTGGCTACGATCTGAGAAGTAAAATGCTGGAAGCACTTCTATTGATCATCCTTACGGTCCAACATATACACACTCTAGAGATCTACACCTAGTCTCTATAGGCAAGGAATCCCATCCGTTTATTTTCCCCCTCTAGACAATTCTCTCCGACTATTGCATCTGGACTATCAATAGCTTAGTATTATTTAGAACCTGATGGTTTTTGACCAAAACTATATGTATTCCAATTGTGAGCCCTCCAGGTCGAACAAACCAGTTGGTGTCTATATACAAGTCACGTGCCAGTACATGTTTCCCCCGCATCCTCCTCCGTGACATCAATGACCAGTCATCCATCATCAATAGGTTTCATTCTCCCACAGGCCATTCCTTCCACGATGAATTCTGTACTCAACCCTGACACGCCTCCCCCTCCACCCCCAAAACCTGGGAGTCACGAAGCGAGCCGGAGAGGCACACCTCAAATCAACTCCCCATTGCCAGGCACACCACAGATGCACCAACAGGGCCAATACGGAGCAGACCTTTTACACCAGCAGCTCGGAAATAGAAATCTATCCCCTAGCACGGTTAATTCCAATCATTTAGGAACCTTGCCGAAACCTCCCACTGCCGAGGAGGGGTGGCTACCTGATATTGTAAAGGAGAAGTCGTATGTTTATGTTTCGCTCCATCATTGGTTTTGTTGACGAAGAATCCTAGCTAACTGGCACAAACTGCATCATGTAACAGGACAGTAGATCTACAAACTATCCTAACGACCCCCAACCTCATCTCCGCGCTCTCCAGCCATCATCCATCCTATACCACCCATCAACAAAACCTTCAGGCTCTCCTCAAATACAACCAAGATCTAACCAACCATGTTCTCGAGCTCCAATCGCGTCTTAGTGACCTTCGCTCCTCTTCCGAGAAACTTCTTCTTACGCACCAATCGCTTGAGGTCTCGTGGCGGAAAAAGCAATCGGAGATGGACGCCGCGTTGGCACCGTGGTCGCCGAAGGCGCTGTATCAGCGATTAGCTGCATCCATCGCGGAGCAAGAAGCTGTGTGCCAGGCGGTGGAGGAAAGCTTCCTTGAAGAAGAACATCATGGACGAGCGACAGAGAAGGAAGTTGCGGACTGGATCAGACGAGTTCGCGCTGAGTCTACGAAGCTGGCTGCTCGGCGGGAAGCTAAATCGAGATGGGATGAGGGACGAGTTGGCGGGTGGAGGTGATATGAACCACATTTTCCACAGTCTTTGACGAGTGAGCTTTGAATTGGAAGGTAAAGGAGAGGATTCATTGCGACATATCATGAGCGGGTATAGGATCTATATATTGCCTTAATATACAAAGAAGACAAGAAGGCTCAAACGCCAATCTGCCTACGCTACAGCTCTCTCGTGCTTCCCACGCCCTGGAGCTTGGCAAGTGGTTTCATCGATGCTACCTGGGTCCTCGACAGGTCCGCTCACTCGGCTAGATTGCGCCCCCCGCTTTCAAGGTCAACATCTCGCGTCTCGGCCTGCAGAGTTGTCGGTGTTTCGGTATCCTTAATTCGACCCCAGTTATCGTCACCAACATTGCTTGGAAGTCCAAGGCCTTTGAAGAAAGCATGCCTATGGCTTCTGGCTCCCCAGGACCACCCAGAGCCACGAATGATAGGCGGGCTATACAATCGAAATCCAACCCAGGCAAAAGCAACGCCCATGACGGACCCGAAAATGATATCAAACCCATGGTGACGGTGGTCGAACCAACGAGACGCTGCGATGAAGAAGGCAACTGCGATGGGTACAAACGCAACGATGATTAGAAAAATTGGCGGAGCCGCTCCTTGATTGCGGATGGAAAGACGGCTCTGGGCACGCAAGTCCTGACTGAAAGGCGAATATGACAGATAGGGAAACTTGATGGAGAATTTGGAACACAGCCAAAGAGTGAAGTATGTCAATCCTGCGAAGGAAACTAGAAAGCTGTTAGTCATGTAACCACTCGTTCATTTCTCGCCGGGGAGAGGCTCTTACAAGAAGCATGCCCACTAGGAAAGCTGGAGAATCCATCAACTTCCAACTCATCAGCCTTATTTTGGCAGATTTCCCACGTCACCAGCGTAGGAGCTCCCTGCAGCCTTTGGCCTAGACCACCGACTGCATACTCAGCGATCTTAGAAAGATCTGGATCGCAGCGTGCCAGCAAGTCCGGTCGTGGCTTGCCGAATAGATCCTTCAAACCTTCAGTAGCCATAAAGACACCCGCCACAGCCAAACCCAAGCCCATCCATCCAGCGTTCCACTCCCATATCTTGCGCCTCCAAATCGAGGCTCGCGAGGCCGTTTCGCTAATTGTGGCTCCCGGAGTAAAAAGAAGCGCCGCAACCGCGATGATCACTGCAGGAGCGATGAGGGAGACAACGACCATCACACTTGTCCGAACCGTATCTTGATCTTTATGGGGTAGGGAAATTGTTGGATCGTCCAGCGAAAACGGCATGTGGTTTGGGTCGACCTGGGAGAAACCAAAGCCGATGAGCGCAATCCCACTACACGAGAAGCGTTAGTCCAGATCATCACCAGCTTCACATCTAGTTTGAATTGAGCAAAATTTACACACATAATGAGGATCCAGTCTATGATATACGACAGAACCAGGCGCTTCGATATACTCACGTGCCCCTCCGCCATCGTGGGGAAAGCTTTCTTGAGGCTGGGGACCATCTTTAATATGATGCAGAAAGCAAGGGCTAGATCTGAAATATGAGGGGGAGATCCTCGGATATTTAAATTTCGCCAGTTTCACACTCGAGGGGCTCAGACGAAGAGAGAAAAACCTCTCATTCTTAATCTGGAGTTTAAAGAGTTAGAAATAATTTTGGTGATTACCCTTGGTCATCTACGGGCCTAGCCCAATTTTGGCTGAGAGAGGCGCCGCATTACGCATTCCACACCTTAAATTGGGTATACGAGCGCCTCCAGAGACATAAACCAAGAAAGAATTGGTTAGTCGTCTTCTTTGCTTATTTATGATGACGCAGTGGCCTTACATTTAAGCTTTTTCGTCCATTGCCTCGACAAGCTAGGAGGTGTCCAGGTGGTTGACAATTTATCCCCGATTCCAATCGACTGCAGAACATCATCCAATGAAATATCTCATACAGAGTATAGGAGCCCCATTTTGAGCCGTGCTGGTGGTGACTTTGTCAAACTGTCAAACAGCGCAAGTGGTGCATTTCGGCTGCCGTGGCGCTAGAGTTTTGTATAAGTACGCTGGCGC
The DNA here is from genome assembly GCA_027569225.1 of Aspergillus panamensis. NCBI lineage: Eukaryota > Fungi > Ascomycota > Eurotiomycetes > Eurotiales > Aspergillaceae > Aspergillus > Aspergillus panamensis. Next base: position 132,147 of record JAPDER010000064.1, on the reverse strand, counting down.
CCACAACCAAATTTTTTTCCCAACCTTCCAAAGCTTTCAGCTTCAACCTCCGACATGGATTGATCTGAGCCTCGACAAAGCAATTTCTTTTGCTTGTCTAGCTTAATCTACCATTTCAGTGACTCATTAAATTGAGTTCATATTGAGTTCATTACTTTCTGGAGTATTTTTGCTTTGTTGCCTCTTCATAGATGAGTTCCCGAAGAGTATCCAAAGCGTAAAATATATGAAGGATCATTGAGAGATCTCAAGAATTGCTCCGATTCTTGAAGATGATTTCAATGCTTCTGGCACATGTGTTAGACCCGTCTCTCATATGCTGTCTTGCCCGGGACACTGCCGAAATATACAATTTTAAAAGGTATGGTACAAAAAAAAAATTTTTCATATACCCGCCCCCTTGTATGATGACTCCTACGACACGCTTAGGCATTCCTCAAGCTTAATTCTCCATGTGGAATCTGTCTTAACTTAAGTTTCAGCCTTGTCTGACATTGCTATCATGTTTACATTGATTTAATGCTCATATTTAATGTGACTGTCACTAACATGATTTGAATTAGGTAAATATTATCTTGTCAATCCAATCTCCCCTTTGTCAGCCGCCTCGATGAAGAAATCTTGAACGAACGGGCGGACATAATTGTGCATCACCCCTCGTCCATAAAAAGCGAAGCGTACAAACTTTGCGGGCGTTGGGAGGTGTATTACTTGTTGAGATCTCGTCACCTGAGCCTTTATGCATAGCTCTGCGGTTTTTTCATTACTTGGTTTTCCAGTGATGCTAACGTATAGCTACTAGGTATTGTCTTGATTGTTTTCCATTTTTTTCTATGCACATATTCCCGTCAACATTACATGATGAATGTGTTATTCACACTGTTTGATCTGTAACACTTGTGTTATGGGCGTGAACATTTTATACAAAAATCTGATTTAATGAGGTAAGCGATGCTGTCAATACATAATGTGGATTTGCGCTGACTCTCGAAGCCTGACTTTTAGTTGACTCTTTTCTTGTTTAAACCACACATTACTCGTCGTGGAAGTGTTGCTAATACTGTTTTGGCATTAGGAAGATTCGAATCGTCGTAAGCTGGCGTTATACTTGAGAGCGTGAGTTGCCCTTGCATTTTTATCCCTTCCTACCCAATGATGATATCTTTAATTGCTGTATTTTCCTGAATACATGTTGAAGAAAAAACTTTTCACCTTGGAGAACTGATGCCCTTTTATTCTCTTATAATATTTCACAACTACTTGTTGTTTCTGCTGCTAATACTATTGTAGGTGTCCATACTTGATAATAAATAGACATAATGCAATATCATTTACCGGGGGTCAATTGTCCATACCTTGTAGCGTAAGCAACTCCGTAAACAAAGACCCATTCCATTACTCGACAAATAGCCCATGTTTCTTGTGCCACTCCTCCAAACTATCCGGACCATAAATCTTATGCACCTTTATCTTCCCCTCCGGCCATCGCGCCCACGCCGGCCTCGAGTCATCCATAATACAAACCATCTCATCCGGAACCGGCAGCTCCGTATCAATCGCCGAAGCAAACGGATGGATCAGCTCAGGCCAATGGTAATCCCACAGCCAAAGCATAGTGCTACAATCCGAGCAGAAGGTTCGTTCCGACGAGCATCTCTTCTCATTGGGTGTGCCGCGGTCTTTGATGGCGGTATATTTTCTAACGTTGTCAGCTCTCAGCACAGATGCATACGATGATGGTGTTATGAAGGGGGAAAAAAAACAAAAGATAGATGGAAGAAGGGTCAGGGAAGAGAGTAACTAACTTAATCAACTTCTCCCCCTTCGTAATCTTCAGACTATCCGCGATTCCACCCAGATTGACGCTGCCGACATGTCCGCCGATCTTACGACAGATGCTGCATGCGCAGAGCTGGTAGGGGACCGGTGTTTGGGAGTCGAGGGTGAATTCGACTCCACCGCATTGGCAGCTTCCTTCTAGTTTCCTGTTGGATTATTTTACATTAATGAGATGGTGGGGTTTGATGGGGGGTGCGGGGAGGAGGGTGGACAGAAGGGGGGGGGGTTAGAGGAAAGGGGAGGTCTTGTGACTTACATTGGCATCGTGGGCAATTAGTATATTTTGAAGTTGTATCTATGACGGTATATTATTAAAATTATATCTTTGCTGTTCTTCGGGGGGTTGAGGAGATAATAAGAATTCAAATAAAGACGACCTAAATCTGAGTGCAACCAACGTCATACTTATATATACTTCAGCTCTTGACGTGTAGAAAGAGGTCCAAGCGGGGGGAGGGGATGTTTGCATTATTATCTCCAAGGCGGAATATGACCGCACCTGGATATCTTCTACCTTAACCACTCGATCCAGATATTGAATGGAACGCTTCTACTTGGTTATGTTTGAGGTCTATTAGGTGTTGATCCTGATTGAGATCAAGGTGATGGATCCGGGATCCACTCTGAAGGTCTTTTGCACTATGTGTCTAGTTTGACTGGTTTGCGCTGTTTGTCTTGGGTTTATCCAACGGCGATTCTGCCATTCCGCGAACCACGAGCCCCGACATTACATTGGTCTCGAGAGCTTGCATAGCAAAATCCTTTTATCTTTAATTTAAATTAAAGGGCTGTCTAGTGACAATTGAAAAAAATGAGTTTCGGAAGTCCAGGTGGTGGAGCTACAAACACCAAGCCTACGCCGTGAGTAGCCATTCCCCAATCCAGTTTGCCCTTATGAGCGGAGCGACTAATTTACTTTGCGATACAGTCCAGAGCGTGGAAGCTTTCCCCTCGATCATGAAGGTCGGTACACTTCTGCTTGTTTACTAAATTTGCCCTGCATGAAATTTGCGAGGAGGAAGTCAATTCCTCACCGCAAACCACGCCGTCTACCTTCCCTTGTCCATCATACACAATAACTAACTCGGATCTGTTGATCAGGCGAATGCAAGCACCTCATATCGAACTATCTGAAATGTCTCAAACTGAGCCGAGGAGTTAATGACGAGGAATGCCGGCTTCTAGCTAAGGGATATCTTGCTTGTCGAATGGATAAGTATGTCTTTTCTGCCCCCTTTTCGTGCATCCTGGTTCGGCATGAATTTCTAAGCAAACATAAAAGCTAATGAGTGGTGTTGCGCAGGAACCTTATGGCCCCGGATGACTTCAAGAATCTCGGCTTAGTATTCGACAAAAACAACAAGGATAAACCGGAGCAGACACTGACATCAGGTTTGACATCGACCGGGAGCCCAGGGACGACGTCGTGATACAGTCGAGGGGATTCTGGATGTATAATATTTGACCCTATATGATGGGATGTATATCACACTTTGTTTGGTTGCCTCTGTCTTATGATGAGTTATGACGTCTCCCCTTTTAGGCGCTAGGTTGTTGCTGTACATATGTGTATATCAGGATTTACCAAGGATTGTTTTTGTGATTGTGGCTGACTGATTCTGATACCTCTCTTCCCGCTGCCATCTCCGATACTTAAGCTTAAATCAGACTGGATGGTGGATTTTTTCTGTTGAACCGTGCATAATCCTGGTGAGGAAGTAAACTACTGCACGAGAATACGAGCAGGTTGAAAATATCACTAGGATGCAGAACAAATACTGATAGGGAGGGAAGTGTGACGATGGGGGACAGTATCATAAAATCCGGAGGGGGCGCCCAATTTGGGAGAACTATTGCCTAAGGAGGTCGAGATCATGCCTCTGTTGAGAAATCAATGACGAGCTTGACTTTTTTAGGCACCGCTTCCATAAAAAAAAGCCTATCTTGACTGTTTCTTTAAATTCACCCAGTTTGGAATGCCAATTTAATGACCTTCCTCATCACCTGTATCTCCTTGAAATTACCCTTTTGTGAGTTAATATGACCAAACACACATATAAGTTATCGCTCCGTCACCTATCCCGCAAATGTAGTGGGTTATTTCTTAGGAACGCTTTACTATATCTTGACAGGAAAGGGATTGACCTGACCCTTCTCCGCCCTAATGAGGACATCTTTGCTTTCAGGAAAACACCACCGTCTCCCCACCTTCATTCCACCTTAATTCAATGAAGCACGAATACCCCAAGCTTAGCAAAGAGCCATAATGGGTTTATATCTCTCTTATATTTCCTTCATGGGTAATAATTTGAAGGGAACACATGTTGCGAATAGTGGCATGGTGTATGATTTATGTCCTGATTTTGTGTATGTTTTTGAGGATATTACTAATTGATAATTAGCAACGGTCTGGATTGATAATGTTTGCCGTTGGAATTTTAACCTTCCCAGATAGCTATCGTCCTTGATTAGCCCCTATAGCTCTAGCAGACATCTTATTTTTAGATATGACTGTCTTCAGGGAATAAGTACTTTGAGAAAGAAAGAAAGAGGCTCATATGTATCGGGTATGGAGGCAATGAAATACCTAACAATTAACCAAAAGTCACAATTTAAACCAGATCAATAATTCATAATATGTGGCACCTAGAGTCCCTGGAAAATATCTATAAAGAAGCAAAAAAAACATGTACTCCTTGATGAGAAAAATCCTACCGCTCCTGATTGAGCTTTGCCGCCTCCAGGACGAGAACATTGCCAACGGACCTATTTTCCGTGCGCACCATAGCTTGAGCAACAGCGCCTAAAACCTGTCGGGCATCAGCGCCAACCTCATCCGAAGCTGGGATGTTGGTCTCAGGTGTGCCGTCTACTCGATTGTTGCGTCGCCCGACAACGACAAGGTTTCCAGGCTTATGGGTGGTCTGGGCCATCTCCTCCTTGGCGACGTCAACGGCAAGCTGGATGGGGTTGGCAGCTGCTTTCTTCAGGGAAATCTTTCGGAAGATAACCCGTGGGGAAATGGTATCGGGTAGAGAGTCGCTCATTGCCGCAAAGAATGCGGCATCGGATTCTGGACCGCGTGCATTCTCAATGCTAGAGCTTGAAGACCGGGTACCTAGGTTGATATGAATGATAGTGGCCGTGACCTGGTCGTTCTGAGCGAGCTGAAGAACAAACTTTAGGGCAAATCGATCGTCGTCGCCGCCGAAGAAAGGCAAAACGATATGGTGAGAGCGAGTGGCAGGGGTGTTGCTCCACACTGCACTGCGAATGCTCATGGCGCTGATGGAATGTTTCTTAGAAAGCCGGTTCTTGCCAGCGTTGTGTGTATACAAGCTCCGCTCGATGAGTATGCCCACATTGCATGAAGTTTGAGCCAGGATACTAGACACGAAGCCTGTGTATGGCCCGTTTGAAAATCGGCTAGCCTCGTCGATGCCAATTCCACTTTGCTGTTCACTCATGGCGCCAGTCTCGCTCCAGGGAATTAAGAGAAGATCAGTCAAATCCTCACGAGCCATTCCCACGACCGTGTCCGCATACGAATATTCTGGGATAACTGAAACCCCAGCCATGATCGAGATATTACGCCATTGGCCGAAGGCGCGAAATGTATTGATCACCGGGTCCCATAGCGAGTACTCATCTACTTCCGAGACTTTCATGACACTCGAATCTCGATCGGTGAGTTCCATTAGGCGAACCCCGTGAACCTTCAGGGTAGGATCCTCTTCGATTTCAGTCATCGCAGCTTCTTCTGCTGCAGGTTCCGGAGACCTGGTATCACTTGCATTTTGCGGGTGTACTTTCGGGCTCGGAGACTGGCTGGGTGCTAATAGGGCAGCGAGAGTGCAAATACCAGAGAGGCCGTCCAGACGCAGGTACACGAGAAGTTTCCGGACTGTGCTTGATCGTAGTTGATCTTTAGCAATGGCGACACTATCACTGCGATCGCTCGATTGAACAGCATTTCCTTCCCAATCAATTTCCCCGCGGCGCCAGCGCTCTACCTTATGTTGGTACCACTTTGGATACAAGATACTGGTCAAGGGGGTAGTGGCAAAGGTCGTTACAAGTGCCATGACGACAAAAATGGTGAAAGTCCGTGTGCTAAGAATATTTGCTTGCTTTCCGATATTCTGGAACCTGGGTCAGCAAGAGCCGTTTTTGGGCATAACCCTTGGGATTCCTGTTATCAAACAGGTTGATCCCCGCAAGTTTGGCCACATACCAGGACAATAAGTTCGACCAAACCCTTGCAGCTCATCAACACACCAATTGAGAAGCTCTCTCGCCAGAGAAGGCCGCAAAGCCTGGATGCAAGGGCACCTCCCGTCACTTTGGCGAAAAACGCAATCGCAATAACACCGATAACATAACCCCAGGTGGTGCCGTTGTCAAGTAGACCCAAGTTAGTCTGAAGGCCAGACAGTGTAAAGTACAAGGGTAGAAAGAGGGCAGCGATCAAGTCCTCAATCTTTTCAGTTAATTTAATGGCAAATCCGCCTTCATGGGGACAGAGCAAGCCGATGATAAAACCGCCAAAGATAGCATGCACACCGATTACCTGAGTGAAGAAGGCTGAGGCAAGAGCAATCAAAAGCGTAATTGCTACTACACTCTGGCTGGGACCTTTCTGGAGACTTCCAGTGTAGCTGAGAAAGCGCAGAAAGAGTGGACGGAATACCAGAGCCAAGAAGGTGATATACCCAACACAGACAAGTAGCACCCACAAAGCTGTCAGGCCGCTTCCAGCATTGACAAGAGCAACACAGAGCGCCAGAAGAACCCAACCAACAACGTCATTGCCAACTCCTGCGGAGAGCACGATCACGCCGACATTAGTTTTGAGGAGTTCCAACTCAGTCAAGATACGACATAAGACCGGGAAAGCCTTCAAAACGAATTAGAGAGTGTTATTCGCATTCGTGGGTAATTCGGTCAAAACTTACCGTAATTGCCATCGCAATACCGATGAAGAGAAGGTAGGTGCCAAAGTCGATTGGCACAGTGCCGGGCTCATCGCGGAACTCGTTGTATAATCCGTAAGAAATCGCAGAACCCAAACCAAAAGGCAAAACCATCCCCGCTGCCGAAACACTTGTGGCGATACGCCAGTTGCTAATCAGGAAGCGCATGTCCGTTTCCAACCCGACGAGAAAGAGGAAGAGGACCAGCCCCAGATTTGCCACGAGAGTCAAGTTCGGAATTGAGTCGGCCGGGAAAATCGCATCAGTGAAGCCAGGAATGCGGCCCATCACGGACGGACCGAGCAACACTCCTCCAATAACTTCAGCGATAACGCGAGGTTGACGGATTTTGGAAAGTGGCCAATGAAGTGCACGGCAAAGGATAATGATTATAGATGCCTAGTCACCGTTGGAAATTGCCCGGTTCTTAATTTCGATCATTCGGCCTCACCTGTATAATGAAGATGACTATAGGATTTTTCGGATCATAATGTGACGGGTTTCCACCCTCAAGAATACCTCCCTGAGGGGTAGCGCGACTCGAGGTGGAGTTGGAGGCCATGATTGCGGGCGAGGGTATGGCACTGAACGTGCCTATGAAACTCCTCGAGGCCTATAGAGAGGTCTTGAAATGCGAGAAAACAGAAGGTGAGGAAAGATGAAGAAGACAAGAGAGAGGAAGAGGAGGGAAATCGCAATTTTAATAAAGAGAAAAAAGAGAAGGAAGTAAGACGCAAGCAGCAGCAAAGAAGCAGGCGGGCCAAAATGGGCAAGGCCGGCCCCACGTGGTATGGGGCGAAGAAAATCCAATCGAATGAAAGGCCTCGAAACCACTTTAATCTGGGGGGCAGATTCGACCTTCTCAGCAGAGGTATTTCTGAGAACCACTCCAGAATTCCTTGAGTGGTGCGGTCTGATGATGCGCCACCTAGTTGCGTCATTGTCCCTTTGACCACCGCTGGTTTCTTCCCTCTTGGCAGCATCTAGATTGGATTTTTTCCGAGCGGAATTGGGCATCTGACCGCCTCCAAACTAGTGACAACCCACCAAGATCAAAGAGAGGCTGGCCGGAGCTTGCAAGTTCCACTGCAACGTTGGATGGAGATTGGCGCTAACTTAAAAGCCCACATGCACTTTATGCACTTTATCAGTCCACCAGCCGTAACCAATCACTAGCGCCCGTCTCGTATCCACCACTGAATGCACGAGCTCTTTGGCGTCGGCGGGGACAAGGTAGCCTGTAGGGACTCGGGAGGGAGGTAATTCCCCAAGTTTCGTTTATATGCGGATGCAAAAAGCAAACTCGCTTCCACCTCCCTGATCTTTGTCGAGCTGAAACAATACCTACCAAATGGTTCTCTCTTTCTCATCTGAGTGGTGTCATTCGCACGCCAGTAACTTGTCACATGATTGTTGGAAGAGTCTGTGCTCAATTCAACACCAGTGGAGACCTATTCGGCTATTATTTACCTGGAGCTGACCTAGTCGATCGTTCTTAGTGCCAATCCAGCCAAGAAGACGGTGCCTTCTTATCTGTGCTCTTTTTTTTTAGGAAATGATAATTGCCACTCTCCCCCAACGAGATTTAAGGAGGATTAGCCTTGACGGTTCGATATAAAGAGGGAACGAAGATAATAGAGAAGAAATCGGACACCCAAAGTGTAAACGACGGTTAGGAGAAGAATCGGACCAGAGCCTCAAACGCGAGGCAAATTATTCTGGGATTAGTTCGACCAAGTCGTTATAGAGGCTCACGATGAGGGTGTCTTGAACGCGAGAGCAGACTGTCCTAATGACCAGCTCCGCCATAGCTACCTTATGGTTTTGAAAGAGCCATGTGCCTCAGCCCAACCCCAGGCATATCTTAATTTCCGCAGTATTGTGATTGGAATAAAAAGAGATGTTTTCTTCGACGATTGCGTGCTGAGCTGCGAGGAAATTACCCAATAGCATTTCTAATTATCGAAAATCTCCGCCTTTGACCCCTCAGGTTGTCAACAAGCAAAATTCACTGCTCGGAAAAAGATGGTTACTCTGAGTATGTGCAAATGAATCTTGAGGCCACATAATAATGCTTTACTCAAGCAAGGATCAGATAAGTGTAACGGGTTCGTGTGGCACCGTCTGAGACGAATTAGGAAAGGAAGCCCAAGCACAGCCGTCAAAATATCAAGAAGTAACTACCACTACTGTACCTACAGGTAGCTTCCACAACCTAAGCGATAGCTATTCCTATTATCCGAATATCGCTTGAAATACTTTCATCGCTAACTAAGGTGTAACAATAATGCTAGGATACCCTACCGAGGCACTACATACGAAGGAGTCAAATGAGAAGCAAATAACTCCTTGCAATCCCTCAATTGCTAAGGAATTATTACGAGGATAAACCTCCTGCAACTTTGATTAAAATAATAAAATACTAAACTGTATCTATTTACCCGCTCCCCATTCTCCGCCAGATCAAGAAATATAAATAAAGTGCCTGGAAGTATCTCTGAGCCTCGACACTTTGCACACTGCCTGTAGTCAGTGAGAGAGGTACATTGGCACTCTGACCTAACCAGCCTTTAGAAGCCCTTATAAGTGCATTAATTATACTACTTCCATAATTATATTCAACTTTATTAGTACTTAATTATTTACCGAGTGATATATAGTAATTATTTTCTTTTTAAAAAGGCTATTTTTCTTGAGAAGCTTGATCACCCGTTATTCCCCATTGTTATCGTGTGGGTCCGCCCTCCTAAGCTCGAAACCGAACACCAAGCTTTAGGCTCTCCTCATCCAACCACCCTGCGCAGGAGAAATCCACCAGGGATTCCCCCCTCTCTTTCAATGTCATCGATTGCACGCCCGCCGGACCCCTGCTTGGTGGCCATTGTCCTGATCGCTCGCTCACGTGCTGGCCCTCGTTTCGTCTTCCACTACCCTCCCAAACCCCTCAGCGAATCCAGCCTCCGACCCCCAGCAAAATCGCGACAGACTTCGCGGACAAGGAACCGACAGAACTCAAAGAGTAACAATGAATCTAGCTCTAGCGACGATACCGGTTCGACCTCCGACGAAGATGAAGATGATACCCCGAACCAGAACCCCACTCAACACCAGAGTCACGTCACTGGGAACACATTGACCGCCTCCCGACGGCCCAGCAATTTCGGACTCGATGACCATGCATCCTTGTCTGTCTCACCGGGCGGAGACGGCCAGCGGCCAGGTTCGATAGGTTCCTCCAGGACCTTTATGAGAAAGCGTGGCGGCAATTCTGATGTGGAGAACGACTCGGGTGCTGGGTCGGAGAGACAAGAGGATGGGCCTGGGGTTGGAGGTGGAGGTCCGTTCCGTCCGCCATGGGAGTCAATGTTGGGTCTCCCCGTTGATGTATGGGAGAAGCTGCTGAGCCCTTCGCGATCATGGCATAAACGGCGGTTTGAGGTCGGGATCAACGATCTCGCGTTCGTTGGGTGGCCAGTGTTTGTCCGCGAGGACGGGGCATGGAAGAAACAAAGGAGGAAGAAGAAAAAGAAATCTCGTGCGGAGTGGGAGGGGGGAGAGCTGGGACATAATGAGACGACGGGGGATTCGCAGGATGATGCTGGGGAGGCTATCGCTGCCTCGACAGAGACTTTGGGCCCGCATTCAACAATTTCCCCGAAAATGCCACGGTCGAGTAGTAACAGGTCGTCGAAGGTCCCTGGTGACTCGGTGGATGCCGATGACAAAGACTCGATGACCATGTTTAACGTGGTTTTTGTCCTGGACCCGCCTTTGATGGAGTACTCGATGCGACTGAGAGAGATATACGATAATATTATCAAAAAATTTACCAAAGCTTTGAAGTGGGAACAGGCACGAACCGACTATGTTTGGAGAGAGTCCCAGCACATATTGTATATGAAAGAAAAAGCTAAAGAGAAAAGTACGCGACCTGGTATCGTTGCTGAGTTGCTGACCCCTGGTGCTAATGGCATGAATAGAAATACCCGTCAATAATCTTTATTCTGACCTGATAAACCACTCATCTCTCGCGAGAGCCATGTACACCTTGTTCACCAGTATATCGGCTTCGAAAATTGCATCCGTCACACTGAGTCCGGATGTGTCCATATCTCTACAGATTCCTCCTCTAACTTCAACGCCCTATCTTCCTGGCCCAGCCGACCAGGCATACCCAGGACTCTGGCTTACAACGGCAGACAGTATTACTCCCGCGGATGATCCTACAGCCGATGAAAACACTTCACCCCACCAGGTGCTGGCCAAGAACTTCGCTTTGCTGCTATTAGATAATGAGGCAGCTATCCTCAAGGATGTGGAAGCGTCAGGAGGCACCTTGACTCCTGCGCTCGCCCATTACATTCGATGTTCCAAACCCACGCAGTCGTTTGTCCAGGTCTCAGCTTCCTCCGGTATACCGCTGTCTACCATCCAGATGCTAGCCAGCCATCTGGTATACTGGAGAAGGGCCCGTGCGATTCCACCGCTTCATCAACGCGATACCTACATCGTGTCTCCAAATTGCGATCTAAGCAAGTTAGACGCAGCCACAGCAGCTTACCAACTGGCGTTCCCAACCCTCCCTAGCTTACCCAAGATGTTATCTTCCCTGAGTGGGACACCTAGGCCTTACGGAAGCTTCATTCCGAGCAAGGATCATAAGTCAGTCTACTTTTCCATACTTGCATGGCTACTGCGAGGAGGTTGGGTAACCCAACTTCGAACGTTTTCCCGAGTCAAGGTTTCCCCCGAGATAAAAATGGCCGTGGAAACGGCTGTCCGACGGGAGGAGGTGGACAAGTACCTCAGGAAGGGAAGATCTCCATCCTTCTCCTCGGAAACGGAAGGGCTTAGTAACGGCGATGACTTTGATGACGCTGGCTCATCATCTTCGTCGTCGCTTGCAAGTCAAGATAGTGGTGAAGAAACCCCTATGCCCGGCCGGTATATAAGAGAGAGCGAGCTAGATCTTTCGCATTCACTGCTTGATCGAAAGATCTCCCTGAAAACGTCGTCTCTCATACTCATTCCCCATCGAGCTTCACCGCTCGAGTCCCGATGGCTGGACGAGATCGTGTCTCGATTCCCCGAGTACCCAAGGTACCCCAACAACAAAAACCAAGCAGGAACCGGTCCCGACGCTCCAGAAGTTGACCCTGAGTATGCGGATCATCGAACTTCACTCAAGGGCATATGGCCGATATATGTTAAATACTTCAATGGCTATGATGCACTCGAGAAGATCCACATCCGGGAGACCTTAAAACGAAAACTGGTTTGGCAGATTCTCACTCGGCTGGGACTGGTGACTGGCCAGCAGTCATCTCTTGACCTAGACTCCCGAGAGCAAGTCTTGGTGACGGTGAGGCATTGGTAATTCTTACTTGGAGGAGAATCCAGTGTTATTGGAATGAATTGACATAGCTGTCCAAGCTATACTCCGTAACCTTTTTTTGTTTCACGTCGACCCAACATAAAGGGGGAAAAGCACAAATAATATGAATATAAACCACTGGCACGTGATATCTCGGACCTTTCGGCCGCGCGTAATCCACCATCTTCAAAGCCTCAAGCTCACTTTGTCCGAAACTTGGAGTTGGGGTTGGGGAGGAGCAAGGGGAGACCCCTCCGAAGAATTCCGAAGATATGTTATGCCGAGTTATCAGCCCTAATGCCATGAACCACACGGGATGTTAAGCGATCACTTTATTTTATTTTATTTTTTCCATTTAACATTTTCCTTTGTGCTGTACACGTATTTACATACCTAGTTATGTACCTTACCTCCTACCCTACTAGTGGTTAACAGCCAATAACAGGTTAAATAGACTAATTTATGGCAGTACTTAGGTACGAGGAGGAGTGACAGTTACCGTTGTTTGTGCCAAGGAATAAAAATGCAATTTTTGTATGTAACGGAGAGTTAAGTCGGCTAGCCCATTGGGCAAATCAGAAGAGCCAATAACAGTAGGTAATAAAACACACCGGAAACCTGCATGGAATATGGACGGGTGTACACTTTTGTTCGTAACATACTACCTAGGTAGAGTTCCTGGAACTTGTACAAGATGGTACAATATTACAAATGCTTGGCTTACTGGTAGTATGTAGGAGCAGGTCTTAGGTAACTTGTAAGAGGTGGTACAGTGCATGATGGAGAAGTCGGGTGGCAATTGGATGAATTTGTAAATGTGGTTGGAAATATACCAAGAGAGGTAGCCAAGATGATTAACTTTTCGCTTTTTTAAGGGTATAAAGTTAGACCCTTTGAATGACCATGAGGGTTGAAATGGTGAAGAAATTCAAAGCTGAAATGGGTTTAGAGGTTGAAACGTTACCGGTGTTGGTTATTCAGCGGAATCTATAAATGGTTAATCATGCAGAAAGAAACTCGATACATTTTCTGGCCAATAGGATTTCTCTCGCTACATGTATTTCGATACTTAGTAGAGAATCGGTTGCTTACCTACCTAGGTAGGTAGTTTAAACCCTCATTCCAATGTCGTTGGAGATTCGATCTGTCAGCATCAAGTAAGTGTACGCCTAAGGCCTGCATATACATCCAGGTGGTGACTGCTACCAGTATCTAATCATGCACATGGAGTGCCTGACTTAGGTTGTCCCTGGTGGACCCCTGTCAGACCATACAATTAAATTAACGACGGAATTATTATCTCTAGTTCTAGGTCTCGATCTTGGCGAGGAAACAATCAAAACGTCGGTCCTTGGTATTTTTAAGGTATCCTAGCGAACCAGAGTGGTTGAATCATGGCTTTCCCAACCGTTAACTTTCCCCCATTATTGCACTTAGTGGTACCTAGTGATTAAGGGAGATTGGAGGATCAGTGTATAACCAATTATCCAGCCTTAACGTACCTAGGTATTGCCGCGTGCCTACGTCAGAGCGATATATTGTGCCGAGGAACATGGAGCGCGGAAACACCAGAGCAATAAAAAAAGAATCCTTGGGGTTGAGGGCTTCTTACTCATTTCTCATTTTTTACATTGTATTACTTTTAGGAACTCAACCTCTACTGTTATATGGTAGTGTAAGCCTGGAGATAGCTGTAAAAGATAATTGGGGTGCGGTGGTAGGACCGAGGTAGTTTTTATACGGCCAATTCGTTGCTTCTTTAAAATGAGGGGTCTTGGTTGACCATGGCTATTATCGGATATGCAGGTTGATCTTTTAGGAGGAAAAGCAAAGGGACAGTTGGAAATTGAAAGACATGTCTTGTTCCTACCGAGCGAGTAATGGTCCGATTAGGGTGTGATGCCGTAACCTAAAGACTACGTCAAATGGGGTGATAGACTAGAACTCGTGGTTTTTTTTTTAGCAGGGCCTGAAGCAAACTAGAAATAATTCCACCTAAGTTTGGACTCCTCAGGCACGGCGGAACATGGGGTTGCTGGAGATGGCACTGTGCGTCCATGTGCCTGGCATTTTCGGACAGGACCCGATGGCTTCGAGGTTGACTTCAGCCCCAGATATTCAAGAAAGATGAAAAGAAGAAGAGAGGAAAGAAAAGGAAAAAGAAATCATGATTACTACCCCCAATATATGGACATGTCTGCGATTCGAGTAATACATAGTCCATTTATAGAAACCTCTGTAGGTAATAATTTTAATAATAATAACAATAATCGGAAAGAAGAATACTCCCTGAATCATATCCATAATCACAGTAGATAATCCCCAGGTTTGACCTTTATATCCATACCCGAACCAATCCATGATGAAGAATAATCTGAGGAAATAAGATTGTTTGAGAAAAAAATCAGCATTGATATTGGTACAGCCTGAAACCCATCCATATTTGTCAGTCCATACATACATAGACCAAAAATCAAAATGGATGGTTCATACCCACTGAAGCCCTGAAGCCCACTGTGCGGGCGTACGGGAGGAGGGACTTTTTTTTTGCTTAGTCGGGACAAGACCTTAGAAACGCGGAAACAGATAGGAAGAACTTTTTTTTTGGCTTGCAATTTTTGCGGATTCCACAATAATAATAAAAATAATAATACACTGAATTGTGTATTACTATTTTCCCTTTTACTGCTGGCGTTTCTTCCACGTCCCTCATCAAATTATTATTATTCTTCTTTTCACACTGTGTGCATTGCCCTCTTCTTTTTCCCTCTCCCTCGCTCTTCTTTTGTTTCCTTACCCCCCCTTCCCCTCTTCTCCCCCTCAACATCCTGAACTTCCCTTTCCCCTTCATTTCCCTTCCACCTTCACTTACCTGGTTGCCCGGTTGTTGGCGATCGTGTTGTTGAAGTGAGGTTGTGCTCATTCTTCAGTGCGCCGCTACCGGATTTCCCCTACCCACGTCCTGTTCATCGCGGGACATTTTTTTTTTCTTTTTTTACTTCTTCTTTTATTGGAAAGGGTAAATTGATCAGTTGATCGACCTCAAATTCATTTTTCTCCGCACCAGTTCTTCCTCAAAGTTTTCTGGCGCAACGCTACCCTTTTATATTTTTTTTGCCCTTAGCCCTTGCCTTCCTACCAAGGAAGTTCGGTACCTCGACTTCAATTTCGCACTCATTCTCTCGCGGTCCTCGCCACGTGAAAGTCGCGCCTCTCTGCTCTTCCCAAGGGGCAACAGAGGCCTGAAGCATCCAGTGCCCATCATTTCTGGCCGTGAGTTCCATCCCATAATTTTGCTCCTTCCGATCGATTCGGCAGCGCATTTTGATTTTCCGACGTCCCGAACGCCCGCACGAGGTTAAGCTCGGGTTTTTGTCGACGACACACAATTTGCTGCCTGGTTCCAAATCACCTTCATACTCATTTACTCGTTAATTTTAGACGTGCTCGCTTGGTTGAAGTGATCCTATCCACCATCGGATAACTTGGTACCTTTCCCTTCCGTCGCCGCTGAGACCGACCTCGCCACCACCGTCAAACAGAAGTTTGCGATTTATAAATGCGATTCTTGTGATAAATCGATATATCGAGCATCAACCGATATTCCGGCCGAGAGATTCGCCTCATTTGCGTCGTCGAAACGAAGAATCGTCTAGCGTCCTACTTTGACCGAGTTGATACACCCACCCACAAAATAAATCTACAAACGGAGAAGACTGAAGCCCACAACGACCGGCAGTTACAGTCAGGTGGGGTTCTCGAGGGTGGACGTTCATTCTGCTGATTATAATCGGTGTTGAAATAATACACGAAAAGTTTCTTAACT
The DNA here is from genome assembly GCA_027569225.1 of Aspergillus panamensis. Taxonomy (NCBI): domain Eukaryota; kingdom Fungi; phylum Ascomycota; class Eurotiomycetes; order Eurotiales; family Aspergillaceae; genus Aspergillus; species Aspergillus panamensis. The sequence goes on along the minus strand of JAPDER010000064.1, from coordinate 116,135 downwards.
GTGGTTGCCTACCCTGGTCACCGTTCTCTGGCAGAACATTTTTTTTTCTGATTTCTAGACCAGATATTTTCCCACGTCCTTTCTCCTTACATAAAGAAAATGGCCGCCGCGTTCTCCTACGCCCAAGCTGCGAAGGGCATTGTTTCAACGCAACCGTCGAAGGCATCTTCAGAAGTGGATACCCCAGTGTCAAAATCGGAGGAGCAGGGCCAAGGTTCTATCGAACAGACCGGCCCCGACACCGATTCTTCGAACCCGGATACGCCCAATGGTGTGGAGGATGTGATTGCTGACACTGATAAGGAATTGAGCTCCTCCAAGACAAATGCTTCTGGAACGACTTCTCCTAGTCCAGGTGCCTCGCAAACATCCACATTACCAAAGGACGGAGAGGGCTCCGATGCTCTCAATGGTACTTCGGAATCTACCTGGGACAAGCAATCTCAAGTGTCAGGATCTGACAAACCAAGCTCTACAACGGATAGTACGAAGGAAAAGAACTCGGAGAAGGAGAAGCCCGCACCTCCCAAGGAGCTCAAGGCTGCCCCTATCCCCGCCGTGAATATTTGGCAACAAAGAAAGGAAGCTCAGGAGGCCAAGGCCAAGGCTGTTGCCGCACTCAAACCGACCACTTCTACGACCAAATCTGGAGCTGCCAAGTCAACATCTGAGGTTTCGTCGACCTCCAGCGAAGTCCAAGATCAGTCGAAATCCGGCTCCAAAAAGAAGGGAGGAGATGTGCCTGAGGGAGGCAAAGACCGAAAGAAGGCCGATGGAGCCAAGGGGCGAGGTGAAACTGTCGCTGTTCCCCCTGTTGGAGACGCGGCTCTGTGGCCCACACCCCAGGTTGCTCAAGGCGAGGAGAAAAAGAAGACACAGGAGAAGCCTGAGAAGTCTGAAAAGAGCCCGGTGATCCGATCTCATGGCAAGGAGAAATGGATGCCTGTCCCCTATGTTCCCACTGCCGTTTTCAACACTCCTTTGCCCTCCGCTGCTCGCAGGGGTGGACGAGCTGGCCGCGTTGGAAGGGATAGCACTCGCAATGGCGCTGGCGGAGCAGTTGCCGATAAGGCCGCCCCAGCACAAACCCCGCAAGGTTCCACAACCAAGCAAACCGCCGCCGGAGATCGAGGAAGAAACGAGCCAAATTCAGCTCGTGCCAACTCCCTGCCTGCTCCATCCCGACGATCGAACAGCACCGACAATGGTCCGACTGACACCCGAAAGCCACAACCAGCTGATCGCAACCGTGGGCCTAAGGGAACAGATAGCACTAATGCCACATCAGGCTCTAAGAATGTCAATGGTGGTGAATCCTTCCCCCGACATGCCAAGTCCTTCCCCAGAAATCATGATGGAGCCCACAAGGGTGGTGATCAGAATTCTAAGACCCAGAATCTATCTGTCGACCCTCAAGCTGGTCCTCGCACTGGAGCAAACCATGAGCGTCGTTTTGAAAGTGGCCCCAAGTCTGCTGAATTCCCTGGTGCCCACACCGAACGTGACCGCAAGGACTCGCATAAGGATAAAGAGTTCCCTCGGGAAACCCGCGCAGATAGAGGACGAGGCTCGCATCGTGGCCGCGGAGGCGGTCATTCCACTTATAATGGTGCTCAGAACCCGCACTTCTCCAACAACCACATGACACATCACAACTTCATGCACAACAAGTCTTTTGGCTTCGGTGATCGTCAAAGATCTCAGCAACATGGTATGACCAATGGATCGCGCGGCCACCCGATGTCTTTAAGATCACCTTCCTTGCCGAACTCGAATGCCATGTACAGCGTTTATCCTTTTCCCACGGAGATCAACACCATGTATGGATACCAGCCGATTGCTCCTAGCCCAATGACGGCAGTCCCATATCAGCAGTATATGGAGCCCTATTCCGTGATAGGCATGATTTCGATGCAGCTGTAAGTTGACCATAACACTCCATTTACACACCACAAACAACAACAGTAACTAACGCAATACAGGGAATACTACTTTTCCGTTGACAACCTTTGCAAAGATTTGTATCTCCGCAAGCATATGGACTCCCAGGGATTTGTGGCGTTGCCTTTCATCGCTAGCTTCAAACGAATTAAGTCTTTGACAGAAGATTTCGAGCTGATCCGCCATGCTTCCCGGCAATTGAGAAACGTTGACTGCCATGTGGGAGAGGATGGTGTCGATAGGCTACGAGCGCGGGAGAAATGGGAACAATGGGTCCTCCCTCTTGACCAGCGTGATCCATCTGCCCAACACTCTGGCCCCGTGCCTTCAAATACCGATACCCTTGCTTCACAGAACCATTTTGATGGCGCCACAAACGGTTTTATCCCAAGTGCATCGCACCAGACCTTGCCGAACGGAACCAGCGAGCCACCTGCGACAAAGACACCGTTGTCTTCTGCTGCCCCAGAGTTTTCGCCTTCTAGTGCTGGAGGTGATGTTTCTTATGTAAGGACCTACTTAACTCACATATCATTGAGGACCACTCAAGATACGCCTTTTCTTCTTAAATGATAATTTTGCTGACATCCTTCAAGTAACGGGTGGATTAGCTCCTCTCGAAAGCTCCTATCCCATTCCTCAGCGTTCTTTCCTCTGTTGATATACGTGGGACTAAGCCGGCTTTGTTGATATTTTGCCTTCACCCTTCCATGCCTAACTCACCTTGAGTAAGGACGTGAACCATGCGCGACTTTTATTTTGATGAGTTTGTCGTCCAGCAGGTCTCGCGAGCTCATAACATTCCAGGCGCAGGAGAAAACACCTCAAATTTGCTACCCTCTCATTATTTCCGCAACTCACCCAATCCCTTTCTAAATTCGACTTTTCGACGAAGTAATTTTACGGCAACCTTGATTGGTGACCGTGATCTGGATCTTCTGTACCAATTCTGGTCACATTTCTTGGTCCACAATTTCACTGCACAAATGTACAATGAATTTAAAGAGTCTAGCGTTTTATGACCCCTACACGAAACATCAGCAACGGTTTCAACAAACTTGTTCACTTTAACGGTTTCCTTTTTCTCGAGCACCACGGTCTCATCCTGCTGAAGTTATTCGAAACATTTCTCAGTAACCCGAGTGTGGAGGTTATACATCCCGCCTTTATGTTTCGTCCCGAAAAGTACATGCTTTCGCCGGATATCCCTCTAAAAGACCGTATTCAGGATGCTAGCTTGAGAGCCGAGCTACAAAAGTGATTTTTTCCTGCCTTTTTTTTTTTTTTTTCCTTTCCATCTACCATCTATGTTCCTTTCGTGGCTTTATCATCATCCATCATGACTTGCATTATTCTTTGTCAGCTTTTGCATTTAACTGTCGAGTAGCCGATGGCATTCTTCATTCTTCTCAGCAAGTGGATTGACATATGCAACTTCATAGTCTCGGCTTTGTTTTTTTCAGCTTCTTTGTTCCTTTTCTTCTCCCCCTTTCCTCCACTCCCCCTATTGTTTTAGTCACGGGAGGTCTGAAAATTTCTGGAGTCCGGTTTCTTTTTTCCTTTCCTACTGGGCCAGTGTCTTCTGAGTCTGATACTTGCTCCCGGGTACGCTGGGCTTAAGTTCGTTTTCCACGACTATAGAATATTCATCCGGTGCTTTCTGTTTTCCTTCTTGCTGTCTCTTTTCAACTAGTTTTCTTTCACTTCTACTTTCAATTTTTTTTTTACGGTAATGTTCGCTCTCTTTCCCCTTGACTTCTAGCGTGGTCGGAAAAGGTAGCAAACAAAAAGGATCAAAAAAATATTTTCTTTCCACAGCGAGGCGCAATTGAGTTTCAAAAAGAGAAAAATGAAATTTGGCAATGATTGCTTATTCATGGACTTACCTATCTGAATGATTCCTGTTGTTTCTCATATCTACTGCCTCTTGAAGGGTGGATCAAATTCCCCTCTTCCCAGCCGGATCACATACAACCCGGGCCAGAAGAATTATTTCCAATCCTATTTTGCATGAAGTGGGCAATTATATCCTTTTATTTTCTGTTTTCCCCCCTGGGGAAAGTAATGAAACATACATATATTACTGGTGTTTTTCAGACTTCCAAGGGTTTTCTAGTTTGGGCAAAGAAAAGCCAAGTTATTTCAGCAAGTCCAGTATTCTCTCCATGTGCAATTTGGGCAAGGGAATAGGATAGAGTATAATTTATTATTTACCTTCTACAAGTTATCTTTATGAGTCTGTTCACTGGAAATTTTGCTGTCAACAATACCTAGTTCTAGTCAGTATGTTATCATGGTGAAATATATCTTGCTACTACAGGCGTTTATCTACTAAATTGGGTTTCGTAACGGCAAGTAGTACATGGACCAATTAGTTATAAGGCCAATGAGGTTTAAATAGCTGTTAAACCCACTATTGCTGCTTCCTCTTTACAAATCGCATTTAATTATGTGGACAGAGACAGGCTGCTCAAGTTAGGCCTAACAATACTCGGACCTCATGAGCTAAACCTTGTGACAAGATACAGTGTCGAGAAGAGTAATCTGGGCTGAGCCTGGCAAACACTTTGAAATGCCATGATCAATTACCCGCAACATAATCTTATTACTAGTTTGAGTTCGTACAAAACAGAAAAAAGGATGATGTTGGGTGCTTGGCCAGTCGGCCCAGTGCTAACTTGTGATTGAGGTCCTGACCTCACAGCCTCAGGCCCCACGGCCTGAATTCATTTTAACCTAAAGCGGATTAGTCTATTTTATCAGTACCTGGTTACGTAACTCTATGCCTCAGGCCACAAATGGTGACGGCTGGGACCGGCGAGCTTCAACCCGAGCCAGTCATCTCAGCCAGCTTCAATCTTGACGAGGTCATCTTAGCGGAGATCCAGTCATCGGCGCCAATTCCCTCCTATACCCCCTCCCGCCCTACGGTCTCTTCTCTTCATAATGGAGGTGGCCACTAAGCAGACAACAAGGCTGCTTCGGTCCCCCGCCAGCCGCCAACTCCTCCTTCAAAGTCCGTCTCTTCACCATGTCTCTGCCCTCTCAACAACAACAAGTGCCCTGAACAGCATTCGCCGGCGAAATGTATCTACGTCCCCACGAAAACTAGCTCCCGAGTCCTCGATCCTAGGCCTAGGCGCAGGGCCGCAGCTCGGAGGCATGCCAGCCACGTACTTCGGCAATCGTCCGTCGCTCCCCATGAACACGGTCATTCGGTTTGTGCCTCAGCAGACGGCATGGATTGTAGAGCGCATGGGAAAGTTCCATCGCATTCTGGAGCCCGGATTGGCGTTTATGATTCCTTTCATTGATCGGATTGCCTATGTGAAGAGTTTGAAGGAGTCGGCGATTGAGATACCCAGCCAGAATGCAATTACGGCTGACAATGTGACGTTGGAGCTGGACGGTGTGCTCTACACGAGGGTTTTTGATGCCTACAAAGCAAGGTGAGCGAATTTTTTTTGGCAGTTTGAGAGGGATATTATGGGGTTGCTGACAATTTGGTGTTTAATTTAGTTATGGCGTGGAAGATGCGGAGTATGCTATCTCCCAACTCGCACAGACGACAATGCGCTCGGAGATCGGTCAGCTTACCTTGGATCATGTCCTTAAGGAGCGTGCAACGCTCAACACGAACATTACACAAGCCATCAACGAGGCAGCCCAGGAATGGGGCGTCGTGTGTCTGCGATATGAAATTCGGGACATCCATGCCCCTGAGGGAGTTGTCGCCGCCATGCACCGTCAGGTCACAGCCGAGCGTTCGAAGCGAGCCGAAATTCTTGACTCCGAGGGTCAGCGACAGAGCGCAATCAATATTGCCGAAGGTCGCAAGCAGTCCGTTATTCTTGCTTCGGAAGCCATGAAGGCCGAACAGATTAACCGTGCGGCTGGTGAGGCCCAGGCCATTCTGCTTCGGGCTGAAGCTACCGCTCAGGGAATTAATGCCGTGGCTAAGGCGATCGAAGCTGGTCAAGAGAACGCCCACAGCGCCGTCAGCCTCAGTGTTGCCGAGAAGTATGTCGAAGCGTTCTCCAATCTGGCTCGTGAGGGTACGGCGGTTGTTGTTCCCGGAAATGTTGGAGATCTAGGTGGAATGATCGCCAACGCCATGGCTGTGTATGGAAAAGTGAGCGAGAGCCAGGCCAGGAGTCTCGCAGCGAAGACCCTTGGAGTACCAGAGTCTTCCGCCGTGAAGGCGAACCAGACCTCGGAGATCCATGAGACCCCATCTGATGTTGATGGGAACGAGGTCGCAGAGAGCGTCCTCGAAGGGTTCGACCAGGCCAGCCAGCAGAAGAAGTGAATGAATCGAAGCCTTAACCTGATGCTGTTTATTATTTCTTGACCCATTCCCCATACAGTTCTTCCAACCCTCCACTCTTTCGAAGACTACATATACTCACGCTACTCGCACGGAAAATCTGACGATTCGTCCTGGATGGGGTAGTACAATCTTATTCCCCATCGGACCTTCTTTATGCCCTAGCTTTCGACATCTCGTGGCCCTCCCCCGCGCACGACCTCCATTCTCATTGTATTAGCTAGCTTTTTTTGTCTTTTATTTGGCATGTACCAGGAGTCCAGGTGTGAAAACAACGCATCACAGTGAGCTTGTGACTTTGGAGGAGAGCGCAAGTTGAAATCGTGGAGCCATCCTCCCTCTGATCAATGTATTATGTACAGTAGGCCAAATAGGTTGACCATCTCCATGCCTTACACGGTTTGACCAAAAAAGAAAAACAATAGATAAATGATTAGAACGAGAAGCTTTCGAACTCGGTACTTTGTACATTATCAAATCCAAAGTACTGGAAACTGGCGGGCGGAGAAAATAAGATAATATTAATCAGAAGCTCGGACCGCCTCCCGCGCCGCCCAGAATCAGATCGCGACTTGATGGATTTTGGGCGCGCCCTCTATCGGCCCTTTCTTTTGGTTCGCATTGCTCCCACCTGGGCCCGGTCGTCATCAGCGTGTTAACAGCGCATCGGATCTCATTCTTCCATTCGCGTCGCCTGCATCCGAGAGCTATTTGTCCTCGAGAACCCCCCGTGCTCCGATGACAGCTGGCCGTACTTGTTTTGCGATGCCCCAAATAAGCTGTCTTGTCTCATCCACGTCAACTCCCCAGTGATCGAGCCTACATCCAACGTGCACAGCCAAAATACTTCCCGGAGAGGAACGGGGTAACGAGGTTGCGGCAATGCATATCATTAAGCCAGTCTGGCTAACTCATGGAGGTAATTTGTTTCTCTTCTCTTCTTTTTTCTCCCCTGCGATTTCTGGTCTTTATTTCCTGGGCTCTCCTATCCTACCATACATCCCATGTCAAGACTCCATGGGACTACTTGACTAATGTTTTGTCTACTTGTTATGCAATTATAGGGGAAAGAAAGGACTTTGAGGTTTATAGTTGCGATGTATCCCCGGATGGATCTCGCCTGGTAACGGCAGCTGGAGGTTAGTTGTCTTTCCCTACATACGGAGGATGCCGCGAAGGACGGGGAATTTTTCAAGCAAGACCGTGATTAACCAGGTGTGGTATACTCTGCTGAAATCTAGACGGATACGTTCGAATATGGTCGACGGAAGCTATCTGCGGGATGGAGGATCCTGCTGTCGCTAGCAAACCGAAGCAGCTGGCGTCGATGAGCAATCACTCCGGAACAATTCATACCGTCCGATTTTCGCCCAATGGGAAATATTTGGCATCGGGGGCGGATGACAAAATTGTGTGCATTTATACCCTGGACGCCAATCCTCCGTCCCATGCTTCAACGTTCGGTAGGTGCTCAGGCTAGTCCGCGTAAGATCCAACATCGGTGGATGGGAGATTGATAGGTTTCCTCTCTAAACAGGTTCGAACGAGACACCTCCCGTGGAGAACTGGCGCACTATTCGGCGACTTATAGGACATGATAACGACGTTCAAGATTTGGGTTGGTCGTACGATTCTTCGATTCTGGTCTCTGTTGGTTTGGATTCGAAGGTCGTGGTGTGGTCGGGACATACATTCGAGAAACTCAAGACGCTTTCTATTCACCAGAGCCACGTCAAAGGAATTACGTTTGACCCGGCCAACAAATACTTCGCAACCGCAAGCGACGACCGTACCGTTCGCATCTTCCGCTTCACCTCCCCCGCCCCGAACTCCACTGCTCACGATCAGATGAACAACTTCGTCCTCGAGCACACCATCGTTGACCCTTTCGCCAATTCTCCCTTGACCGCGTACTTTCGTCGATGCTCCTGGTCTCCGGATGGAATGCACATCGCAGCCGCAAATGCGGTCAATGGGCCCGTTAGCTCAGTTGCTATCATCAACCGTGGATCGTGGGATGGAGACATCAATCTTATCGGCCACGAAGCCCCCGTCGAAGTGTGTGCGTTTTCTCCGCGATTGTACTCCCCGGAACCAATCAAAAAGCAGCCCGTGGATAGCCAGAGTCACGCCGTGCAACAAGCCGTGACCGTCATCGCGTGCGCCGGAGGAGATAAATCTCTCAGTGTCTGGATCACCAGCAACCCGAGGCCGATCGTGGTTGCTCAAGAACTTGCTGCGAAGTCCATTTCCGACTTGGCCTGGAGCCCGGACGGGAAATGCCTTTATGCAACAGCGCTCGACGGCACCATTCTAGCGGTTCGCTTCGAGGACGGGGATTTGGGTTTCGCCATGTCTCTGGAAGAAAATGAGAAGTCGCTTACCAAATTCGGGACAAATCGCAGGGGTGCCGGAATCGCCGAGACGACGGACGGGCTACTGCTGGAAGAAAAGAGCAAGGCGGGAGAGATCAAGGGCGTGGAAGGACGTATGGGTGCTTTGATGGGTGATGACCACGCACCCGGAGAGACTGTGCTCAATGGAAAATCGGCGCCACTACCTTCGAATGGTGTAACTCCAGCCGCAGCCCCTTCGCCGGCACCCGATACACAGAAAACCCAACCGAATGGAACTGCAACAACGCCAGCTCCTGGGGAACCCGAGAAGCCCGACCCGTACCAGGCTAAACTCGAGAGGCTGAAGCAGCGCCCTACCTATACCAAGGATGGTAAAAAGCGCATTGCACCTCTCTTAGTGTCGGGAGCTGGTGGTGCTGAGTCGTCCCTACCGCAGGCTCGGTTAATGGCTTCCGTTAGCAGCCAAGTAAAGGCGGATATGCCTCAATCGATCGTTGATCTCTCTAAACCCTTCGACGGGTTACCTAAGGGGGGTCTTGGAGCCTTGCTTTTTGGAAATAAAAGAAAACTCGCGCAGCTCGAGGGCGACGATGATGGCCATGTTGAGAAACGCGTGGCATTGGCAAGTCAGAACGGTGCAACTCCCATCTTGACAAATACGACAGACGGCCTTCTCCCTGCACAAACACAACCCCCCCCTACAGGGCAGCAACCCACTCCAGAGTTTATTCGACCTGCCGTGACGAATCCCTGTATGGCCATGAGCCAGCTGCGACTAGCCGTGCCCAAAGTTCGCAGCCAGATTCTGAGGGCTATCGACTCAACCGGGAAGCCCACGGAGCCTCCAAATACCTCGGGGGACTCAAATACCAAATCGCGAGTGGATGTTGTCTTCGAAGCACGTAATCCATCCGGCGCGAGTTTGACGGGGCGAGCGGTGGACCGGGAGCCAGTCCGACTAACGCTGTTCCGTGGCGAACAGCCTCTATGGCAGGATTTCCTCCCCAGGACTGTACTTCTGGTGACGGGTAACCAGAGCATGTGGGCTGCGGCCTGTGAGGAAGGTTCGATATACATCTGGACCCCAGCTGGTCGTCGCCTCGTCAGTGCGCTGGTTCTCGAGGCGCAGCCAGTGATTTTAGAGTGCAATGGGCCGTGGATTCTTTGTATCTCCACCGTGGGCATTTGTTATGTGTGGAACATCAAAAATCTTTCCTCGCCGCATCCCCCCGTCTCGCTGCAGCCGGTGTTAGACGCAGCCATCCACACACTAGGCGCACACCCAAGTGCCGCCCCATCCATCACCAACGCCCGAATCAACTCTGAGGGCCGGATCGTAGTTGCTCTATCCAACGGGGAAGGGTACTCCTACTCACCGTCAATGTACACATGGCAAAGAATCTCAGAAGCCTGGTGGGCCGTTGGCAGTCAATATTGGAACACGACCGAAGCACCGGTGGGCAATCTCCAGTCCGCCGATCCACAGCAGGACAAAGAAGCCAAGGCTGCCGTGTCAGCCGGCATCGTCCCGTTCCTAGAGCGCAACACCACCAACGAAACCTTACTCCGAGGACGGGCCTACTTCCTCCAGCGGCTCATTAAAGTGCTTCTATCGCGAGAGGGCTATGAGAGCTTCGAGTCTAGCGTGTCGATTGCCCATCTCGAGAACCGGCTTGCGGCTGCTCTCTCCCTTGGAGCGAAGGAGGAATTCCGTTTATACCTTTCGATGTATGCTAAGCGAATCGGAGCTGAGGGACTGAAGATGAAGGTGGAAGAGCTCCTGAAGGGGCTGATCGGCGGGCTCTTTGAAGAGGACGACGAAGGGACGCTCCAGCATCCACAGGACAACCAGCAAGATGACCGGAACTGGAGGGAGAGCTCGGAGACACTTTGTGGCTGGCCACGGGAAGTTTTATTGAAGGAAGTCATATTGGCCCTCGGTAAGTTTATCTTTTCCCTTGGGTTTATCCGGTTCTTCACTAACTTTCGTTATTTTCAGGTAAACACCGAGACCTCCAGCGCGTCACAGTCCCGTACGCCAAATTATTAGGGGTAGTGGACAACGAAACGGACACAGGAGACGCAATGGAAACATAACGTATCCTACGTCAAGCCTTTGATCCTCTTTCTTTTGCCTTTCTCTCTCTCTCTCCCTTTCAATTTTCCTTTCCCGGCGTTTCCCGGAGTGATGGTTGTGGATTATATGGGCTCTGTGTGGGGGGGGGGGCATCGAATCCGTTCTTCCTATCTTCTTTTTATCTTGCTTGCCATTCGAATCTGATGGATTATCAATGTATACTATGGGGCTATTGTAAGTATCTACCAAATGTCTGAAGCGTACCGGATTTTGTTCGAGTTCCATCTTGTCTTCTTAATTGAACTCCTTATTTTTTTTTTTTTTTCATTTTTCTTTGTCTTTGTTAGGCACCTGAGTAAGTAGTCTCATTTTTGGTTTCATCTCTTACCATTGGGCCATTGACTCTGAAGACCGATGTTAAGTCTATTAGCAAGGTGATATTTCTACCTATTTCCTCTGTCGTTCCTGGGCATCTACCTAGGTGCTCCGTAGAGTAAGTAACCCAGGTGATCGTGGTCCCTGACTCGATTAGGGCACCGTAAATGATACCCCCCCCCTAAAACAGCTCAACTACTCATTAGTAATTGTGATAGTTATACTCTAGACAAAAGGACGGAGAAAAAGACTGCACAGAACCAAAAGAAAATACTGAGCTCAGCCCAGCCATCAAGAATCGATATAGCTTAGGCCCCGTTACGAAGTTCCCTCGGCTTCGACAAAATAGGAGAAAAGGCCCCATTAGGCTCTAGCGAAATCAGGAACATCTATTCTGACTTATTAATTAGTGGTAGTATTAGGAGTAGCAATTAATTTCTATAGCGGATGTCTTCAACAAAGCCGTGTAGTTCTTGACCCTATCTACGTAAACTTGCTAGCCTTTCATGGGGTATATGAGTTGGATGTAGACTATTTGTTGGCTGTGAGCACAGCTCATACCCAATGTGGACAATCTTCGCGATCACGTGGCCAAACCAGACAAGACGAATACGAGGTTTCCAGATCGAGGGAGGACTTTGACGTCAGTCAGGTAGGTAATTGGGGGAAGTTTGTTCACACCTGGGAAGAAGGATCCGTGGGATGGGGGATCTGTGCTGGCAAACCGGTGTGGGTCGGTTGGTAGCGAGTACGATTGAGGAGGACATAGCCACTTCTATATTGAAAATTAAACTTTAGATGAATAAAGACGGTGAAATGGCCCATGGGGGGGGGTATATAAAGGGTGAAGATGGTCGCTGTTAGGAGCTGTTCAGACTGCTTGACGGATATCTTCAGGTCATTATCATCATTAAATTATACACATCCTATAATGATGAAAGCTTCTCTTCTTCTTCATTTGTTTTCTTCGTTGGCGATTGCCAACCCTCATCCCTCTTCCTGCCGATGTAGACCTTATCAGAGCTGTTGGCCATCTCCAAGAGAGTGGGCGTCCTTGAATAGCTCCACCAGTGGAAACCTCGTAGCTGTGCGGCCGATAGCCGACGTCTGCCACGAGCAAGGAGCCGACAGTGAAGCCTGCCAGGAAGTTAGAGCTCTATGGAGCAATTCAGCGTGGAGGGCAACCCAGCCTGGAGCAGTCCAGTGGGAGAACTGGGAAGCATGGCCCGAGAAAAACCAAAGCTGTTATATCGAGACAACGACGGAAGTGCCCTGTGGACAGGGACGGATCTCGCTGTACTCGACATTGGCACAATCGGCGTCCGATATCCAGGAAACCGTGCGTTTCGCGAAAAAACACAACCTCAGACTGGCGATCAAGAACTCCGGCCATTGCTTCCTGGGTCGCTCGACAGCTCCGGAATCCTTGCAGATCCTGACCAATGGAATGAAGCATATCGAGATTGTTGATAACTTCAGGCCGACGGGGGCTCCTCAAGGCCGAAATGAAGGCCCTGCGGTGACGATTGCCGCAGGAGTCAGTCTTCAGCAGTTGTACGCAGCCGTTGCGGCAAAGAACAGGGTGGTGGTGGCTGGATCGTCGCATACAGTTGGTGCTGCTGGAGGGTATATCCAAGGAGGGGGTCATTCTTTCTTGGGGCAGTGGAAGGGAATGGCATCTGACAATGCTCTTGAGTTCACTGTGGTGACCGCGGATGTAAGTTTACAATGACCTATGTGGGAGGAGAGAAAAGCGCCTTTGTCTAATGCTTTTCGGGCAGGGAGACCTAGTAACTGCCAACGAATATCGAAATCCCGAGCTGTTCTGGGCCTTGCGAGGTGGCGGTGGAGGCACGTTTGGGGTAGTGGTAGGTGTCACCTTGCGGACCTTTGACGAAGCTCCCGTCACTATAAGCAATCTCAACATTTCAACACCTGTGGGACATCCGAGTTATTGGGAGGCTATGACCGAATTCCATGCCTACCTGAATATTTTGAGCGAGGCGGGTGGCGCTGGTTACTACTGGATGATCCCGAATTTGCCGTTCACAGAAAACCAGACAATCTCTGCCTTTACCCTGGCGTTGGTTTTCCCGAATCAGACCGACGTCTCCAAGATTGATCAGCTTTTTGATTTACTGCTTTCCAAGTTAAACAAGATACCGGCCGTCATGACTCAATACGCATCGGGAACCCTCCCAACCATTTCCAGTCTCATATTTGGCATTTTGATCCCAGGAAATGCTGACTCCACAGGTTCAACTGCAGTGCTTGGGTCCAGATTGTATTCACGGGATCTTTTAGCCTCACAGAAGGGACCGGCCAAGTTGATTTCCGCCCTTCGGAGAGTGCAATTCGACCCTAATAGCGGATTCACCGGGCATATTGTGGCGGGTGGCGCAGTTGCAGAAAACCGACGGACGGTCGATAGCGCTCTCAACCCAGCCTGGAGGGATGTTGCCGTGCACATCACGCTTGGTCGGGGTTGGGATGCAACTGCCTCGCTAGCGGAACAGCTTGCGATTCGCGACAACATCACCAACGTCGACGTGCCAATCCTCCGATCTGTGGAGGGCCCGCATAAGATGGGAGCATATCTGAACGAGGCAAATGCTTTTGAAGAGGATTTCCAGTCGTCATTCTGGGGTTCCAACTATCCCCGTCTTTACGCAATCAAACAAAAGTGGGATCCCACGGGACTCTTCATCACCCGCAGCGGAGTAGGAAGTGAGGATTGGGATGCGGAGGGGCTGTGTCGGGTCCGTCACAGCCATCACTGGCGAAAGGTTTTTTCTGTGTAGTTTTAAGATATTAATATTGTTTTGCGGTCTAACTTCAATAGAAGGTAGCTCATAGCCACGCTGGCTAGATAGTATGCGTACAGAATGTTAATAAGAACATGTGTGTCATTAAGAAGAGACTAGTGATCCAGGATACAGAAGAAAAGAAGAAGCCTAGTAATCACATGATTGACCTTGAAGGCACTTTCCATACCCCGTCTTTGTTCTTTCTGTTTATTGTAAAGTACTCGGTAACTTGCTGGCCATGATAATCATGTGATGTACTTTTAATCATGCGGGCGGTGAAATTTATATTACCGGCAGAAAAAAAAAGCTCAAGAAAAAAACCACGAAAACACGAGGAACAACCAGGACATCATCAGTTTGTTCTTGTATTTCTAGATTGGTTCTTCGAATTGAGACTTAATTTTTTCATAGACGGTCCATTGACCCTCATTTCATACTCTCCCTTGCCTCTACCCCCCTATTCCTTGCCCACCGTGTCCGGGGGCGCCGCCATCACGTCTCCGCCCGTACTGCTTGTTTTCCGATCCGCAGCTGGTTCTGCGCTGGTCTCGCGTCTCCATCGGTCGTCGTCTTCTGTCGCCGCTTCTTGCAGCTTTGCCCCCCCGCTCTTCTCTTCACTTCCTCCCCCTCCTCATCCTCCCCTCCCCTCCCTTGTTTTCCGCCGGTTTTATTCCAGCAAAAAAAAGAAGTCCAAAATGCCTCCCAAGAAGGCCGTTGTCCAAGAAAAGATCCTCCTGGGTCGTCCAGGAAACAACCTGAAGAGTGGTATCGTATGTGAGCAATGACCCCACCCACTATTTTTTTTTTTTTTTTTGCTTTTGCCCCTCCCAGCCTCCCAATTTCTGCCCTTCCCCTATAAAATCTCCCGTGCTTCCCGTCCTTGGATTCCCTTTTTCCCTCCCCCTTTCACACTCCTTTATCTTCCTCCCATACCTACTTCGCTCTAGGTATAATAAAGATAGAAGCATGGTTTAACATTCAAGTAGGTTGGTCTCGCCAACGTCGGCAAGTCCACGCTCTTCCAGGCTATCACCAAGTCCACGCTGGGTAACCCTGCCAACTTTCCCTATGCCACCATTGACCCTGAAGAGGCTCGGGTGATTGTCCCCGATGACCGCTTCGACTGGCTGTGTGAGCACTACAAGCCCAAGTCTCAGGTCCCCGCCAACTTGACTGTGTACGATATCGCCGGTCTGACTCGCGGAGCCTCGACCGGTGCTGGTCTCGGTAACGCTTTCTTGTCTCACATCCGTGCTGTCGATGCCATCTTCCAGGTCGTCCGATGCTTCGATGATGCTGAGATTATCCACGTCGAGGGTGATGTCGACCCTGTCCGTGACTTGACCATCATCAGTGAGGAGCTGCGGATCAAGGATATCGAGTTCGTTGAGAAGGCTCTCGAGAACTTGGCCAAGCAGACGCGACGTGGTGGACAGTCTCTGGAGATGAAGAAGCTGCGTGAGGAGGAGGCTACAGTTGCCAAGGTTCTCGAATATCTGCAGAGCGGCAAGGACATTCGACACGGTGACTGGAGTCCCAAAGAGGTACGTGCCTTTTTTTTCTTTTTCTCCACATATCCCAAAATCTGCACCAATACCAAAATATTGTATGATGAATAAGAGCTTTGCTCGAAATTAACCCAGCTCGTCGAATGCCTCATTTTATAAAACTCACGTAGAGGTCATATTGAGATGAAACCCTATCTGATTACAATATTCACCACTTGTTTTCTTGATCACATCATTTTCTATATTTTACCGGAATACTAACCCGGTATAATAGGTCGAGGTTATCAACCCTCTTTTCCTCCTCACTGCCAAGCCAGTTGTCTTCTTGGTCAACCTGAGCGAGAAGGATTATATCCGCCAGAAGAACAAGTACATTCCTAAGGTCATGGAGTGGGTGAAGACCAACTCCCCTGGTGACCCATTGCTGCCCATTTCTGCTTGCTTCGAGGAACGCCTGACCGGCCTTGGCTCCGAGGAAGCTGCCCTGGAGGAGTGCAAGAAGCTGAACACCAAGTCTGGCCTGCCCAAGGTGATTACTCAGATGCGCATCGCTCTCAACCTGGCCAGTTTCTTCACCACCGGTACCGATGAGGTCCGTCAGTGGACCATCCGTAAGGGTGTTAAGGCACCCGGAGCCGCGGGTGTTATTCACACTGGTATGTTTAACCTATCTCGATTACCCTCGAAAGTCATAAACTAACTAACACATGGAAAATAGATTTCGAAAAGACCTTCATCCAGGCTGTTGTATACAACTACAGCACCCTAAAGGAGCTCGGTGATGAAGGCGCCGTCAAGGCCGCCGGTAAGGTCATGACCAAGGGCAAGGACTACGTTGTAGAGGATGGAGATATCCTTCTCATCAAGGCTGGTGCTGCCCGAGGTTAGATAGTCTCTAAAATAATTGAATCAGACTGTGACCCCTGTACAATACTTTACGTAGACCCATCTGAAGCTAGCACTCTCCTCGAATTGTTTGTTTCGACTGTAATTTCTGCAATCCACCCTTCACCAAAAGCTGGATTCTCAGCAGCAAGACCCGTCATCCCAAATCTGACTCACGTGACCGCATTTCCCCGCGATTTCAACGCCGTAGAAAGCTCAAGCAAAAACATCAACTACACAAAACGCAGACACCATGTTTAAAAAGGAGTAAGTTAATGTCGAATTGCCTCGCATCTATTATATTTGCCATCCACCCTATAGACTATCAACCAGAGCCAGCTAGAAGCGAATATACCAAGAAACTAATCGCATTAAAAAAAAACAGTATCCCCGCGAGCAACCGCTCGAAAGTCAAATCCTCCGTCCAGCGAGCTCTCCGCCAGAAACTCGTCGAATCGCATCCAAGCTGCGAGCCATACATCGATGAGATCCTACCAAAGAAAGCACAGCTCGATGCCGTGAAACTGTCTGTCCCCTTTCCATTCCACTCCCCGCTTCCCTCCTTCCCTACCTACCCCTCCCTCCTTCCAGCCCCTCTTCCACCCAACCCAAACAAAGAACGCAGAGCTAACAGCAGGGTACCTTCTTTTCTTTACGTGAAATAGACCCGAAAAAACAACCCTCTACACCATCGACTCCACCCCGCTCTTCTACCAGCCGCAAGACGGCCCCCCAATCCCCCACCTCAAGCTCCTCCATGCCTTCCCCGATATCCTCCCGACCGTGCAGGTCGACCGCGGCGCGATCCGATTCGTGCTCTCGGGTGCGACGCTGATGGCGCCTGGACTAACGTCCCCTGGTGGCCGCTTACCGGATGCAGAGCATGCGCTGGAGAAGGGCCAGGTTGTTGCGGTCAAGGCGGAGGGGAAGGAGGAGATTTGTATGGTGGGGACGTTGAAGCAGGGGACGGAGGAGATGAAGGCCAAGGGGAAGGGGGTTGTTATTGATGATGGGCATTATTTGGGGGATGGGTTGTGGAAGATGCATTTGGATTAGCCCTTTTTTTTTTTGTTTGGTCTCTACTGGAGGGAGGTATTGATTTGTGTTTTGGGGTTGGAAAGGGATGAAAATATATATTTATTGAATTAATGAAACTGAATTGGGTTCATGTGCTTGGCTACCTAGTATGTACATTATGTAGTAAGTATGATTTGGTAAGAAGGGGGCTGGTTGGATTGAGTGGTTATTGTACGTCGTCGGGATCGCCCGAATCACTGGGTTTGCGTGGACTTCCATGTGGAGAGATCGAGGACGCGGGAGATAATGATGGCCATGAGGGGGAATGCAGTTCGAGGCCTAATCCCTTTATACTGGTTCCTGACCCGTTTAGGCCTGCTCCGGGGAAGCCGCCGCTGCGTAACCCTGATCGTGATACGGCACGACGAAGCATCTCCCCCGACCCGTCAAGGGCTACGAGGAATCGTACCAGCTGGGCGCAGAGCTCCCAGTCTCCCTTCTGCGATGCCAAGACCATCAGACGAACAACATAATCTTCGACAGGGGCGTCGTGGCCTTCCTTCTCATCTTCGAACGCCTGCAGAACGAGTAGGTAACCCACAGCGGTTTTGAGAGATTGAAGCTTTAGTGCCTGTTCGAAGAGATCCTTGGGTGGAGGTAGGTAGGCAAAGAGTGTGCGCCATGATCGAAGTTCTGTCTTCCGGGTGCATTGAACAACGATGTCGAGATATACGCTAGTGGGAAGTGATTGTTGGAGGAACGAAATAACGGACGGGAGTAGGGGATCATGTTTTGGAGATTTGTCCCCGAGTTTACTATCCTGCCCGGCATTATCGACCTCTTCATCAAGAACATGATGCAAGAGAACTTCGAGTGCGTGTGGAAAATATGAGAGGTGAGAGAAATATTGGCATAAGGAGAGTGCAGCGGGCATATCACCATGGACTAAACTGTGTTGTAGGAAGTATGGGAGGAAGAGATTTGTCTAGTACAAGATTAGCAATAATGCATACTGGAGATTATACACAGGGACAATTACCCGGATTGCGAATTTTAACACTGCGAAAGTAACATCACGTCGCTGGATCATTTCCGATTCCACTCCCAACACAATCCCCTTACTTAGGAGAACCGAGAGGGGATAAAAGTCTAGGGGCACTTCGATCGGTTTCGGAACGTCATCGCGTCGGAGTACATCCTGGACATCACCCCAGGCCAAAAGGTCTTTGCCACAGAATGTCCACAGTGAGTCCCGCAGGGAGAGGTTGTTATGGTACTTGTTCAAAGCCATTTCCGCCGAAGGGCTCGACGGTAGGGATTCTTCGACAGGTGGGGTGAAATTGAATGACAGTTGGTCCCGCATCAAAATATAGTACTCTACATCGTGAGAGATTACCCGCATATCGTACTTGAGCTCCCCAGTGTCTGACATCGATGGTTGGAGCAGAACGAGGTTCCCATCAACCAGGAGGAGGACTGATGCAACCTTAACATCTTGAGATGGATCGCCATTCCCTATTTCTGTTAGGCTTTTCACTGTGGTCTAAACGCTCTGCGGTAGTACTCACGCATCTGATCTTCGGGTAAGACCCAACTGATCGCGCGGACACGGGTGGGGGCTCGCACGATCCCATTAAATGCAATCTGTCCAACTGGGACGAGGGTGATTCGAGGTTGGGTGGCGTTGATTATGTAGTGGTATAAAATGTTGTCGTATGTATAAACGAGAAGAGAGTCCTCGCCGGATGGTCCAATGAAGACCACTGGCGAAGGAAGATATTCGATATGCATGATGGAATGGTTATTCAACGGTAGCTCGCGCGAATATAGGCACAGCTATATGAATGTTAGTATTTGCATTTAGCAGAAGTCAGTTAGAAAAGCATACCTCATAAGATCCATCACGGTCAACGGCAGCGATTAGAATATGGCCATACCAACACATTCCACCGCGAACTATGAAGGAGTTTTCAACTTTCGAATCCTCGAAAACCTTCCAGCGACCACTGTTAACACTATAGTGCGCAAGGCCTCGTCTGCCCGCGATTGCAACATATCTTCCATCTTGAGACACAACAGTCGAGCGGATCGGCCACTGTGAGTGAAGGTAGGCGGGTGGATATTGTGCATGGTGCCACAGCGAGTCTTTTCCCGAGATGGTTATCAAATCCGGAAGGTCATGGCCGCGGTATAGGATAACCTCCGATCCCGTTTGCAGTAAGCCTCTAGCAAGATTGGCGGAAGAATAGCAGCCAGTTAACGCACTGCGGGCAGTCTCGAGTATCCATAGGCGACGGTCATCTAGTCCCGCCAGTACGATGTCCGAGCCGCTGCCTATCCAGCATCCATGTGAAACACCCCTCAACCAGTTCTCGTTGTTAGCCTTCGCAAGAGATCTGTCAGTCGAGAAACTATTTCCACCTGGCTTGCCAAATACACTCCACGCAGTCCAACCCCGTTTGTAACCTGCAAAAAGGCAGTACCCGTCCGGCGAGTAGCTCATGAAGGTCAGTTCACCTGTGGTGTTTGGCGAAGCAGGCAATTGAAGTTTGTGTGATAGTGGGACATTCCCTAAATAGTCCTTGGCCGTATAAACGAGGATATCGCCATTTGCGCAGTTCACAGTGAGAAGCGAGAAGCGAGCGTTGACCGTGACCTTCACAGCTTTTCCACCCTCGTTGGTTGGATTATGGAAGCAGTGGCCGTGAAAGAGTTTCTTTTGTGTTTCTGAATCCTCTGTTCTCTCTGAGGCGCGTTGGACCGCATACGCATGGCCTTCATTGGTCACCCAGACTAACAGGTTGATTGCGCGATCATATACCATATCGGCAATAGATGTCCGTTTCGAGACCCCTAGAATTCGACTTAGTAACTCTGAAGTGGTTTGGGTGCCGTTCGCATCCGGAGACCATTTGATACACTGTATAGCGGCGGGCTTCACAGTGGCCACCACGAGCTCATTGTCCAGGGCCAAAGCCTTTACAATCCCGGACTCTATCTTAATGGCCATCCTAAACCGTATGCTAACATCCCAAATCCCATTGGGGTCTTCATCAGCAGACATCCGAGCATGCTGACGGCGGGCAGAGCCACTCTGGTCGAACTGTTGTTGATAAACACGGGAGGTAAGATCGGTAGCAATCGTGTAGGTCAAGAGGTATCCTTTCAGCGTCTGGACAATGAGGATAGTCGAATCAGGGCGCATCAATAGCGCAACGTTGGGACCGTAGGTCTCCAGTGATGTAGGTGAGCGTGATACAGCAGCGACGACAGCGGTCGGCTAAAACCAATTAATTTCATATACAGATAATACTGGATTGTAAATGCTTTAGTCAACATACTCTAGTTTGCCAAACAGCTATAGAGGTATTGGTTATCGTCGCAAACATGTGGCCAGTCCGCGAAACACACAGGCCACTGATCGCTTCATCCGCCCACTGTAATGAGGTTCCCCCGACGGGGGGAACCAGTTCGGATCCGTTACTCTGGTTGAGTGGTTCGGATTGCTCCGCAGGGTTCTCAAAGTCTATAACCCCATAGTCGTCCGATTCGTAAACTCGAATTCCAGGGCCATTGATCGCATAGACCCGGGGAACTCCGTTTGGCCAGTACATGGCTCCAGGTAAGCGGGATAGTCACGGAGGAGACCAAGCTCAACTCGAGTCATCTTCGTCCAACCTAGAGGCGTTATACCGTCGTAAACGGGACAAATCCAATCCCAGAGTGACCGACCATGCCCATCAAAAACTCCTCTGACTGCGATAAAAGGGGTATACAATATCGTATGTGTAAGCTTGGGAGAGCTGCTGGGAGCTCGTGGAGCAGTTCATTTGGGGCAATCACGTGGCAAAGTAACAGACAAACATAGCAAACACGCCCAAAAGAACCATCCAGACACTGAATCTCCCCGCATCAAATTCCCCCCCCACCACGATTGCTTTTTGCCAGGCCTCTAGAGTCTCTAATCGATATTCCCTCTATTTATTCATCATGGTAAAGAACATTGATTCCAATCCTTTTATCTCATTTTCTTTTCCCCCCTAAATCTACGAAGCTAACCCTTATGTTTCCCCTATCCATCTAGGCTCCTACAGAGTCCAAGAAGCGCCTCGCGCTTGCAATCATCGATTTCCTAGGTGCCAGTCTGAAAGATGGAACCCTTACAGCAGACGACGCAGAATCGATCGAGATCGCCCAGTCATGCATTGCGGATACCTTCAAAGTCGACCCGTCGAACGAGGCTGCGATCAAGGAAGCTCTTGGTGGACAGTCGCTGGCCAGCATCTACAGTGTCTACGAGAAGCTTCGTAGCAAGGGCCCCGGCAGCTCCTCAGCCGCACCAACCGAGACCCCCCAGCCTCAGACTGGTACTCCCACACCTGAATCCGACAAGTTGAAGTCGGAAGGCAACGCCGCGATGGCGCGCAAGGACTACAGCTCCGCTATCGATCTGTACACCAAGGCTTTGGCCATCGCCCCTTCTAATCCCATCTACCTGTCCAACCGTGCTGCCGCCTATTCCGCGTTCGGACAGCCTGAGAAGGCAGCTGAGGATGCGGAGCTCGCCACTACCGTTGATCCTAAGTACTCCAAGGCCTGGAGCCGTTTAGGTCTCGCTCGTTTTGACATGGCTGATTATCACGGTGCCAAGGAGGCTTACGAGAGGGGTATCGAGGCTGAAGGCAACGGCGGAAGCGATGCGATGAAGAGGGGCCTTGAGACCTCGAAGAAGAAGATCGCAGAGGCTACCCGCGGCTCTGAGCCTCCTGCTGATGCCATCGATGAGGCCCCTGGAGCATCTCGCGGTGCAGGCGGCATGCCTGATCTTTCTTCTCTGGCTGGAATGTTCGGTGGAGGCGGTCGAGGAGGTGGCCCCGGCGGTATGCCTGACCTCGGCTCCTTAATGAGTAACCCCATGTTTGCAAACATGGCCCAGAACCTCATGAGCAACCCGGATATGCTTAGTAACCTTATGAACAACCCTCAACTGAGGCAGATGGCCGAGAACTTTGGCCAAGGTGGTGGCATGCCTGATATGTCCAGTCTAATGAGCGATCCGAGCATCGCAGAAATGTGAGTGTTTGCCGATTTTGCCACCATACCTACCCATTCACTAATGTAATTTGTTCGCAGGGCTCGGAATATGATGGGCGGTGGTGCTGGCCGTGGCGGCCAGTAAAACACAGAGTTTGAATTATGTGGTTTTCGAGGTTCTTAATGATTTTTTGAATTTGTCTTCATGCCTCTTAAGGATGATATAATTTCGAGTAGCGTATAGACACGACCATGCTCAAGTCTGATGTTGAAAAATGAAAGCAGTTATTCTCATCTTCCCTTTATTTCTTAATTTCTCTCCTACATATATTCACATGCATTCGCCACGCTATAGATCGACAGAGAACATATGTATTGTAGGTAGCCTAACCTGCTATCGCAGAATAAGCATGCCTGAGTTGATTTAACACCTATCTGCGAGCAGACTAGGAAAACGGCTATAATCTGGCCATAACAAGCTAGACAAAGTCTAGGTGCAATAAAGACAAGAGTGGAGGTGATGTAGGTAAAACAAAAGAACGCCAAAGACACCATTCGAAAAAATACAACCCAGAAAAAAGGGAATAATAAAAAAAATAGCAGAATATCGGTGCCCTGAGTTCAGGCTGTCGGTCTGAAGAATGACCAACTTTCCACTTCAATGCCCGGCAAAACAGATTAAGAAAAGATACGGATACATGTTCTTCAAGGAGAAAAATAAACTCAAACACCTAGCGAGATTTTTCATGCACACTATATCAAAACATAACGTAAGGTGCCAGTCCGTCTGGCCTCTATTTAGACAGTCAATATGGTACAGTCGGATGATATCAAAACAATCGAGAAGAGAGATATATTTGGAGGTCTTTCATGAGAACCGCCCGGGGTGAAGGGCGAAGGTGTATGATCATCGAAAAGTGGAGGTAGTAGCCCGTTTCTGATCGGCAGAAGATGAGTGTTTCAAGTGTTGGATTTAAATGTAGTCACGAGCAGCCTTCTGAAGTTCAATTAACCTCCATCCTCTCGTCTCAGGGTTGTTGACATCTTCAGGGATTCTTGTGAGACCGATAGCGTATGTCACCAGCTGGACTTTATCTTCCATACCGGCAGCGAGTTCTCCTGTTTTAGTATTTTTATAGACATGGACTTCTTGTGTGCGACAAGTAACGACGAACACAGGAATCTCGCCAGGGTCTAGCATACGAGCGTGGGAGACATCCACGCCACGAATATCGAGAATACGTCCGTCCGACTTGAGGCCGGCAGTGGTGTATTGTTTCGCGAGAGCAGCATAGACGTGGAATTGAGCGTCAGAAAGCCAAAGCTTGAGGGTTTCCGCATCTCCCTTCACGTATGCGTCAAGAACCTCGGGCAGGATATATTCACGCATTTCCCTGAGAAACGACTCCATCTGGAACGTGGGGTCCATCTCTCGGAACTTCTTAATAACCTGAGCTGTTTCATTCTCAGCGAAGAACCCGGCGACTCTGTCTGAGATACTGCGCGCAGTGCTGATGAGAGGGTTCTCAGACTCGTTGTAGGTTTCTTTCATGGCAAAAAGCTTCTGCATCATGGGGCTCGAGTCCTTGAAATCGCGCCATGACTCTTTCCAAGCAGAGTCCTTGTGAAGTGTAACGTTGGTACCGGCACTTTACAAGCCAGAAACATTAGAAAAAAGGATGACACTAGAAAGGGAAGAAATGTGACTCACTCTGGATCCTCAACCATGGGCTCAATACGGCGGCCAGACTTGATCTCCATCTCCTCACGTAGCTGTCTTTGTTTTCGACGCTCTTCCTTCTCAACCCAGCCACCGTATCGAGAGCTGCTACCGTCATCAATGGCGTTTTTCACGCTCTTGAAAGCCTCGGTTTCTCTCACAGGGCGCGTGGCCTTCTCAAGCCCGGACCCAGTGGCATTCACACCTTTTCTGATTCCCTTCACGACGGGGGTATTCCATGTCCAAGAGGCGCCTTTACCAATCGCGTTGCCGGTAGTTTTGAGAGCACTGGAAGTCCGCGTCGACGCTGCCCCAGACGCGGCTTCATATGCAGCACGGGCGCGCTTGATGTTTTCATTCTCAGTAAACTGATGTGCTGAGGATGCAAGAGCCTTTGTGGACTCGTTCCACTCCTTAGAGGCCTTGAACTCGGATTGAAGAGTGTCTCTGAAAACTTGCCACGGGGATTTATCTCCGTGTGGTGGTGGGGGAGGTGTGTCATCCTTCTCTTCCTTCTTTTCTTTCTTATCACCTTCCTCGGATTCTTCGGACTTCTCTTCAGACTTCTCTTCCTTTTGTTGCTCCTGGTTTTGCTCCTGCTTTTGCTGCCAACGAGGTGTACCAGCATGGAAAGACCTCGTCAGGTGGAGAGAGGCGTAGGGGGAAAGGAGTTGAGAGACTGGGCGGCTGGCGAATTGAGAGCCCACCGGAGATGTCGCATAAGAGTACACTGGAATCAGGGACCGTTGAGACGTAGCGGCAGTTGTATTAATGGTCTTCAAAACCGACACTTGGGATCGCAAGGCGGCCGCTCGGGTGGCGGCCGACATTCTCGTCGCTAAGATCATGCTCTGTCACACAAAAGAAAACACAGAACAAAAATTTCACGAAAAGAACGAGAAGAAAGAGTTTTAAACGCCCCAAGGGGAACAGGGGCAGGGAGTTGGTTGGCTGGGGCGTGGGGAAAGAGAGAAATAAGGCGATGTCGGTAACGGCTCTGATGAAGGGAAAAAAAGTCAAGTCGCAAATGCCAAGGCTCGAAAATTCGGCCCTTTTCCGCCGCCTTCATGTTGCCGAACCATTGCCTTCACGATCCTAGTCTTGGTGAGAGTGTGTTCCACGGAGAGTAGCGGTGTCCCCCTAATGTGTTTGTTATTGTGGATCTTCTTGATTTTGACTCAATCATCCTTTTCTCTGGCTACTCGTGTTTGACTGAGCTGTGCGCCTCTACACCTCTTCCCCCCAGCCACTTCCGAGCCGCACGTTTCCTATCTACCACGCAGCAAAGATGAATTCGTCATTTACGAGTGCATTGGCAAGGGCCTTGCCATCGATTGGCCGCCAATCTCAACCCAGAGTGTCTTTTCTTCGCCAAATGAGACCCTTTTCTTCATCTCAGGCGACCATGGATTCGAGAAGCAAGGCCCGCGAGCTAGAGAGGCAGCTTCTGAACACGCAGCCAGCAGAATCCGCTGAACACGACCCGGCGATGTCTACTATAACAAAGATGATGCGTGGGGACAAGAGAAGCGTGAGTTTGGATTATTCCAAGATGGCCGAGAGCCTCGAAGCCGAGATGATCAAGCGCCCCTATGCCGATCGTTCTCCTCCGCACCATCTTCATGTCTACGCACACAAACACAACACCCTATTGACTTTAACACGACCGAATGGAAACCCGATGCTCTCGATGAGCTGCGGCCATCTAGGCTTCCGCAAGGCCGGCCGTTCGGGCTATGATCCGGCGTATCAATTGACCTCTCACGTCTTCGGTCAGATTCAAGAGAAGGGCTACTTGGCAGAAATTCAACGTCTAGAAGTTGTTCTCCGTGGCTTTGGAAATGGCCGAGAAGCCTTTACTAAGGTCTTGCTTGGCCATGAAGGAAAGCATATTCGAGGGCTGGTGAGCCGGGTAGCAGACTCGACAAGGATTAAGTTTGGTGGAACAAGGAGTCGGAAGGTCCGCAGATTGGGTTAGACGTGCCTGCGGTTTATATCTCTCTGTTTTTCCAACTTCTACGCTAAGATGCGTGGGTGTCCTTTTAAGGGCGATGGAAGATGGACATGACGTTTGTATATTTTCTGAATGTTGGGAGAATCCCGGCTTTGTGCGAATTCTTTTTCTCGATTTGTATTAGAAGTTGCAATGCTTGGGAAGAAAAGAGGAGAGCTGAGGGTGAGGGTGAAGCTCTCGTGGTCCTGGAGGCGTTTTCTCACATCTGTATACTACATTTAGCCTATTTTTTGAGATACTTGGGATTTTTTTTACAACTCTCTTCGTATGCGGTTTTAAAAACCGACAAATCAACCGAGTCCCTCAAGAATAGTAGAGGGTCTCTAGCTCTCCACAAATTTCTTGAGTTGGTCTGACGCAAAGCAAAAAAAAGTTCCGTGCATTGGCCTGCATTGCCCGATATAGTATAGCGCGAGTAGCTCCCAGGTCTCCAGCTGCGTGAAAGCTGCTGACTGAACATTTCCTCCCCTTTATCTTGAATCAGTTTATGAGCTTCACATTCCAGTTCCCGCATTGTTGAGGCGTTTTTCGTTTTGGGATAAGTTCTATTTCCTGTCTTGTTGCATTTTCGGTGCGTTTCTGTGTGTTTGGGTTGCCTCCGGGCATATGCGCCTAAGCTCTCCCCTGCGACGACGGAGCGGCGACCATCTCGATTGCGAGCCTCAGCTAGACGGCTTGATGAGTACTAGAATTTCTTCATCGGGCCGTCGTCCAGGACCGCTTGGATGCACCCTCTAAATCCCTTCCTCCGGGCCTTCTTTCGAAGCACTGTGCCGGGGCAGTGTGTGCCGATTGAGAATCATGTAGGTATTCCCCGTCTTCTCCATCCCCCACCAACGCCACACTGGGAAGCTCCATTCTAACGCAGCTTCTTGAGGTTCTCCTTGTGCCTGTTACCGACTCTCTAATCGGGTCGCGTGATCGCGAGTCCTCGCTACTCTATTCCGATCTCGTCGTCTCCGAAGAATTTCTCGGTAGTCACACTCTGCGGATCCCGGTTTCCAATGGAGTCCTGGGGGGCAAGGATGATTCGAATGTTCGTGAAAGTAGGGGCAAGGCAAAGCAGGTGACTACGGTGAATGGAAGGACCGTTATTATTCGCGAGAATTCCGTGTACAGCAACAAGGGTGAGACAAAATCCCCAGTCATCGTCGGCTTCGTCGTATATTCGCCGAACTGCGCTGAATCATAAATCTAGGATTCAAGTCGCTTAGCCAAGCGCAGCTCCTTTCCGACGCCCTCTATTACAGCCCAAGCAGCGATTTTCAGCCATGGCTTGTATATTTTATCTCTCGACCGCTGATCGGCTCATTTGACCCTGGCAAAATTGTCCCGGCTATCGTCCCCGGAACGTTGGTCAAAAGCAATGGGACAAGGATCACTCCAAAACTAGGCGAATCATCGAGTGAGGCCACCTCTTCGCCACCTAAGAAAGAAATTAGGACTTTTGGAGAATTACTCGCGCACTTCCCAATGATTGCAAGGCAAATGCAACCGGGATTAGAGAGACTATTCCGGGAGTTTGGGAAGGAGCTTGGAAAACCATTGCCCCCGCCACCGTCGCGCTCGTCTTTGTCGGATGATGATGAACGAAAACGATTTCATGACGAGGCTCTTGTTGATGAAGCTGCTTCTGTCCGCAGTTCAGCGTCCCGGCGCAGGGATGGCCTTCCCTTTAATTCCGAAGAGTACTTTGAGGACGATGAAGACCTGATGCGCCGTAGCCTAGAGACAGCCGTTACCGCCGCAATTGATTTATTCCGGCTAGTCGACAAACAGCAGCTGTCTTTCCTGGGCGCTACCACGGATCTTACTGGTCCTCTTGTCGAGCGATTGATTGAACGGTATGTCGCGGAGCAAGTCCATGAGTCACTTCTTTTCCCTCGTCTGTGCAGTTTCCGCCAGCCTGAAGATACAGAATTGGACTCCAGAATTCGTCAAATGGAGTATGTTGATGTATCCCAGGTTGGTCTCGCTGTTGAAGGAGGACGAGATGGGAAGCAGGAACTGTTACGGCGCCTTGGTAGGGCCGTTGAGGAATTTCGAAAAATTCTTGATGCAAAGTGTCCCCACGACATGCTTAACACTTTGCTCGAAACCGTGAAAATATTATCTTATCCTGGAACCTACGAGAGAGCCGATATGCACGCCTCCGAAAAACAGCCTCCTCCTGTAACAGTGAACGCGGATATCTTGGTCTCCTTGTTGCTGATCGTGGTTATCAGATCTCAGATAAGGCATTTACAGGCTCGGCTGTTGTACATGCAACACTTCATATATATCGATGATGTCGACAGCGGAGAAATGGGCTACGCGTTGAGCACATTTGAAGCGGTCTTGACGTATTTGGTAACTGATTCTGCCGGTCTGCGAAGAGCTAGTGTTCGGAACAAACGCTTATGGAGCGCTACTAAGGCCGGCCGGGTCACCGATATGAAGGCTATATTAGAACCCGATGGTGACCACGATTCATTGTACGATCTGCCAAATAACCCTGGGTCGAGCCACGTATTATTTCACTCAAATGAGGATGGAGTACCTAATCAGCCACTTTCAGAAGTTTTCCCTGTATCGGATACCCGACCGGATATGAATCATAAAGAGATTCTCTCTGAAGCGCCACCACTTGCTCACGTATTTCCGTTCCAGACCTGGGAAAGCACCTCTCCTCCTCGGGAATCGAGACGTCCTGTTAAGAAAGTGTCCATGGATGTTCGGAGCCTCTCCGAGTCGTCTGGTGTATCGTTCCTTTCGCGAACAAACACAATGAACTCCGTCACCAGTACGATCGAAGGTGACAGTTCAATCGAGACGCTGACAAAAACGCAGGATCCTGCGGGAGACTCAATCCCTATGATGGCGGTTGAAAGCCGGCAACCAGAGGCTTTAAAATATCTACTTAGTCGAGACGAGTACTACTCACTGAGCGACATACTTGAGGATACAAATACAGATGGGACAACATTGCTCAGTGCTGCGGTCCAGCTTGCCGACCCTCAGATGGTAGACACATTACTCGACTTCCTCTTCAATGCAGCCGACCAAGAAACCATTACCTCCTATTTACGAAAGTCTGATGTGCATGGGCGGGCCGTTGCGCACTACCTATTCAGTACCCCCTCCGTGATGCACCGTCTTAAATGGATACTTCCCTGGCGCCTACGTGATAAACATGGGCAGACACCGCTATTTGCTCTGTGTAGATCCTACGACCATCCTGATTATAAAGCAATGGTAAACGAGGCACTAACAGCGGCTCAAGAGTCTCAGGGGGATGATAAGCCCTTGCATCTTGATGATCATATTGACTTGAAGGGCAATACGCTTCTACATATCGTCAGTGACCCGGAGATCACTATTCGAATACTCAGAGAAAGCGATTGTGACCCAAATGCGACAAATGATAAGAAGTTCACGCCTCTTATGATGGCTAGCAAGTACGGCCGCATCGACCAAGTACGGATCCTCTTTCTGGATCCTAGGGTAGACGTCCACCTGAAAGAAGCTCGTGGCTTGACAGCCGTCGAACTGGCCAAGGACGATGAGGTCCGCAACCGCATTGATGATCTGATCCTGATTTCCAGTCATCCGTTGACTCTCGAGGATCCCTCTGGCCGCGTAACGACGGTTGTCCGTTCCTTCTTCGTTGAAGATGCAACGGTCCGGTTTGTCCTTAAATCGGGCGCCCCCGTTCCCCCGACAGATCCAAACGTTCAGCCAAATACCACCACATATACCGTCACAACCTGCCGCCGCACATTCGCCGACTTTGAGAACCTGGCCGAATGCCTGTCGATGGAACATCCAGCCTCCTACATGCCCTCCCTCTCCGACTTCCGTAACCCGTTCCAAATCCACTCTAAACCATCCCGGTCCGTCCTTCACGACATGCAAGAGAAGCTCGATCGGTTCCTGAAGATCCTCCTCACGCACCCCACCTTCTCCACCCACGAAATGCTCTGGGAGTTCTTCCTCGTCCCGGAGCTCCAGCCCGAGATGATGGCAGACCGCTCCCACCGAAAAGCCCAGGTCCTCTCCGAGTCAATTCTCGATGATTACGAGCCTATCAAACCGGAAGGCATCCGCGAGACCGAGCAGTTTGTGTCCCACGCCCAGGAAATGGTCCGCGCCACACACACGCACTCCCGCAGCCTCATCCGTCGTGGCCACGCCCTCCAGAACGCCACCTCTGACATGGCGGATGCCGTAGCTCTCTGCTCCTCTGCCCTCTGCACCCTCCGTGAGCCCTCCAACGCTCTCCCCCAATCCCACGTCGACGCATTCACCCGTTACGCCGCCTGCCTGTCCACCTCCTCCTCCGACTCCTCCCCCCTCCTTCAATTCCTCGCCGCCCTCACCTCCACCGACAACACCACAACCGCCATCCTCGCCTCCCTGTCCCGCCCCATCTCCCTCATCTCCTCCCTCTCCGCCACAACCCGCAGCCTCGCCCGCTCCCGCACCTCCCTCGCCTCCTCGTCCCTCCCGCGGAAATTTAACCTCAATTTCCCCGGCCTTGAGGAATCCCGCCTTAAATCCGTCCGCGATCTCGAAAGCAAGATCCAGGAGTCCGAGACCCAGATCTCGCGTCTCTCTCGTGAGGTCTCGTGGAATAAAGACGTCGTCGTCGGTGAGTTGGCCGGGTGGACCTCTTGGAGGGAGAAGGTTGGTAGAGATGCCATCCGTGCCTTCGTCAAGACGACGCTGGTGAGGGAGAAGGAGCGCGGGAAACGTCTAGAACGGTGCTTAAGAAGTATACGAGAGATTGGGAATGATTAGGCTGCGGGTTGAGTTTCAAATAGATAGAGATGTTTTTCCCCTTCCCCTTCCCCGCCCTTCTTATATTTTCCGATGTAGATTTTTAGTAATTTTTTTTCCCTTTTTTTTACTGTTCTTCTTTTGGAACATTTTCTCGCTTTTCTTTGCTGTTTAAAAATACTCTACTTTTCAGCTCCGCCTGCCTTTTGAGTATATCAATCACTGTTGTTATAATGATGACGATATGAAGAAAAAAGGAACACGCTACTACTCTTGATTTGGCTCTGGGAAGAAAACAGTATTCGGTATAATCGAAATAGGAATATGAATACTCAAGTCCCTAATGAACTAAGGTATTTCGAAGACTAGCAAAACCCAATGCCTTACGGGGTCAGGACCTGAAATATTCCTGAACCCTCCAAATCAAAACTTGCATCCGGTCAAAGGCTTCCTCTTCTATATACAGGCCCCAATAACCTTACAAGCACTCATAACCAACACCGCTCGATTGACAGGATTGGAGTACAGCAAGAACCATCTGCTCTTTGGTATCGTTTTTGACGACCCTGTTCAATTAGTATAATACAGGCGACAACATGAATATGATGTATAATAGACATCCATTATACAGGGAAAGAAGTTAGGTATTGGAGCCAGAAAGCCGGAACAGTGGAGACATTGTTTTCTTAATTGAAGGGAGCCGAAACACGTTTGCTGAAGTTGAGGCGCCATCAGTTTTGCTGGAGCTGATATCGATATCTTGGTCTTTATGGTCTGTTTCAAGCGACGGTAATACTTCTTCGTTCGACTGTCTAGACTTATGGGTCGAGCTTGAGAGTGATGTTCGAAACAGATTTCTTAAGCCGCAACTTTCATCACTACTGATTGAAATGCTCTTTATACATTGAGGTTCGTGATTCTCTTCCGGGACTGCTAAGGCAGCTTCTGGCGGTGTAATAGTAGTGGCTGACCGGGAGACGACTGGTTCTACTGGGGATGACACAACAACAATCGGTCTGGGAATGGAGCCAGAGCGTCCACGTTGGGAAGATTTGAGAGCCTCCAGGTGACGAGCTGCTTCAGATTTGATGCTCGATGATGGAGGACGGGGCGGTTGATCCGGGGAATCATTAATCTTATCCAAAAGCTGTTTCGGATCATTGCTGTCTGTGCAAACGACTCGCGTCACGGAACCTTCATTGTGTTCAACAACGAATGTATGAGAGGGGTTCTTGCTAAACATCAAGCTTTCACGCTTCTGTTTCTTTTCGATCAGTAAGATGGCATTGGGACCATAACCGCCCTCGCCTAACGAGCCCCTGCTTTGATCCCTCTGGCGGCGCTTCCAGTACCGACGAAGCTTTTTGATAGATATCACTACCAGAAATATAATTGCGCCCGCCGTAATAGCGGTACATATAGTTGCGGCCGCAATGGAGCTCTTGTGGTAGCTCCAACCTGGAATCAAGGATTTAGACCGCGTTGGACCGGGAGTTGTTGTTGGTGAGCCTGCGGGGGATTTGTCTGGGGGCTTTTCCTTCTCTGGAACCGGGGGGTCGCGCCTTGTTAAGTCGTGTACATGATATGAGGTATGCGAACAGTCGATCGCGTGTGGTTCACTAGTTGTATCTTCCTCCCATTCTGGGTACGATGTCTCCAACATCGTCTGCATTTCCACCTTGCACCAATGCTCAAATCATACGAATTAGTCGCTTGAACTGTACTGATAGGATAAGAGAATGTGAAAGACCGGAGTTGAGGACATTAGAGTATGGCGAAAGCGAAGATATCTGAGTATCAATAAGGATGAAAACTGCCTTGAATCAATATATAGAGTCTGGAGAAGATTCGATCGTAGCTCCGGGGAGCAACTCCAGGGGAGTTATTCGGGAAGCAAGTGCCATCGCAGCTCTCCAACGCAGCTTCCTGGGATATAAGCCGGCGCGTTATTGACTTCAGGATGTGAATGAATAACCCAGGTTGAGTACAGGAATTGAAAGCATTATGACCAGCTGCAGCGGTGATGCACATCCAGGAAGAAATCCTGCAAACAGTGTTGCTGAACTCCTGTGCCCTTGATCCAGACTAAATCCCGACTCAGTGTTATGGATATTATTGCCAATTGCGTTTCAAAGTCTATACCTCGAGATTCGAAGCCGAGCTAATAGGAAAAATACAAAGCTCTTCAATTATCAATGTTAATGAAAGAAATTGATCACCATAGATACATAATGGCGCTAGTCCCAATCTAGACAACCTCGATCTAGGCTGCACCCAAAACGATCCTGACGTCATCAGCATCCCTCCATCTCCCGATACCTATATATCTACAACGATTCATCCCCAGAGTACAGTTCCCTTTCTATCCAACTTCATGAAAATCGCTTTTCACTTATCCGAAGTTTTACCTCGAGTTATACTCTCAAAGCCATTCCACAGCTACCATCCCGCCACCATGCCTCTCATCGTTCCCGGAGTCAATAATGCCTTGGATAACAAGAACGAATGGGTGGAGAAGTTAGTAGGGAAGAAGATCACAGATTCTACGACCGATGCTGTGGTTAGTTCCCCTTTTCTTCTCGCTTGTTATCTACTGAATCGAAGTATATCGAAATGTACTGGATTTGAGGCTGATTTGTTGTGCAGTCGTTTGCGAAGAAGGATCTTCCTAGTTCTCATCGGATCATTAAGCCGGGTGATATGACGACGATGGACTTTAGGCCGGATCGGTATGTGTTGTGGATGAACCTGATAGCACGTGTTTGTATATTTATATACCGGAATACTAATTCGGGGTTGGGGTTGTAGGTTGAATATTCACCTCGATGGTAAGGACCAGGTCCGTGATGTTCGCTATGGTTAAGCGTCGGGAAGATGTCTAAGATGGGGACGATAATTTTAATGGTGTGATACGTATGAATGGAATTACGCATGATTTATTGCTTTCTATCTATATATCGTAAAATGGTCGTAGTGGAGGTAATAAAAAGAGGAAGGAAAAGAAGATGGAATGGGTCTCTTCCCCTTAAGCCTTCCATCTCAGCAGAGTCAAGGAGTGCTTGGGGAACACATATGTACCCTGGGCAGTCCAGGTGCTCTCGACGATTCCAACCTCCTCCTTGCCCTGCATATTGTTCACGAAGGGGTTCTCGCCGGTAACCGTGAACACGGAAACCTCCCCAGTGGGACCGTCAATCTTGGATTCCAAGTCCTTCTCGTCGTGGATGTTGATCACAACAACGTTGACATATCCGTCTTCGCCGAGGGTAGCGCTGACGTCTAGGTAAGGGGTGTCCTTGACGCTGCGCACCCACTGAGGGGAGGTTTCGCCCTCCCAGGCAGCGGCGGAGACGTGGGCGCTGATGGTCCAGCCTCGCATATACTTGGAGAACAGGTACAGGGGCCACCAGGTGGTTTGCTTGGTGATGCCGTCCTTGGAGGTCATCAAAGGTGAAATGACATTGACGGTCTGGGCAATGCATGCCATTCCGACGTCCTTGCTCTTGCGAACGAAAACGTTGATGTAGGCACCGACCGCCAGAGCGTCGGAGAGTGTGTAGCACTCCTCGGCGCCCTTGCTGCCCTCGGCGCGGATGGGGTCCCAGACATTCCACTCATCGAAGCAGATGGTGGGGCGGAGCTGGTCGTACGGCACTTTGTTTTCGATTCTAGCAAGATCGATCAAGGAGGAAGTGATTTCGATGGCACGCTCAGCGGCCAGGGGGGCGGTGGCATTAGGCAGGTGAGAAGAAGAAGCCGTGTACAGGTGGATGCTGTGCATGTCAATGAGGGGGACCGCGCTGGTAGACAGCGGCGAGTTAACGGGGAGCATGGTCTGCTTCAGGGTGTAGTAGTCCCATGACGCAGTGCCGTCCTGACCGCAAAGAATCAGAATCAGGCTGGGGTCGAGCAGCTTAAGAGCTACAGGAAGTAATCAGCGCTAAAAGTCTACAGAATAAAAAATGACAATAGCTTTCCTTACCCTTAGCCCACTGGTAGGCCTTGTGAGCATAATCCTCCTTGGTCATTTGCTCGACCTGCCACGGTCCCCAGACCTCGTTTCCGAGGGCCCAGTATTTCACCTGAACAAATAATTTAGCACGGAAAAAAAAAAACATTGTGGTTAAAGAGAGGGCAACCTACATTATAAGGCTCTTCTCTGCCGTTCTTGCGTCGAAGATTGGCGTAGTAGGTGTCCCTCGTTCCATTACAGTACTCAACCCACGCCAAAGCTAAAGCGGGTTAGAGCTTTCTCTAATGTTTCACCTTAGATGAGTTGGGAGTTACCTTCATCAAGAGTTCCTATTGATAGAGTTAGCTTTGACATCTTCACACAAGAGAGAAGAGACGTACCAGTGCCAAAGTTCAAGCAGAAGTAAGGCTCGGTTCCCAGAATCTCACACCACTTCAGGAATTCATCAGTACCAAACTGGTTTGTCTCTGTTCCAAGCCAGGCTAGTTCTGGTCTGCAATTATGATCAGCACTAGTCCCTCCATTGATGCAAGGGGAGAAGAACATACCGTGAAGGACGTTGATCCTTAGGACCAACGCCGTCAAGCCAATGATATGTGGCCATGAAGTTACCGCCGGGGTAACGGACCACAGGGATGTCGAGGGTCTTCAGAGCCTCTAGCACATCCTTCCTGAAGCCATTCTCATCTGACAGGGAGTTTCCGGGGTCATAGATACCCCCATAGATGCAGCGGCCCATATGCCTGTGCGTCGGGAGTCAGATTTAGCATACCCTTGCGCGACAGGAAGAAGATGAGCTTACTCTGTAAACCCTGCATAGATGTTAGGGTTGATCTTGGAAATGCGGCGGTCCGGGTGGATGGAAACACTCGGCGTCTCCTGTTCGCTGAGTTTCGTAAAGGTAGTCATTATGGCGGTAACAAAGTATCCAGCAATAAAAACCAAGAGATGAAAATAGAACCAGTGAGCACAGCAATTGATTGGTTCGAAAAAGAAAAGGAAAGGAAGCGAAGGACAGGAAGAGACTATGTTCTCTACAATCGCAGGTGGCCGAGGCGAGTGGACAGCTAATATTAATGCTGGCGGACTTATTCAGACCACCAGGGTGAATGAGGAAAATCCCCTGCGGGGTCATTCCAAGGCCTGACTGTGACTATATTGTATCGAGTGGTCTAGGACTGCCGAAGCGAGGTTGTCTGGCGCCGCCGTGCTGGCGTCGAAGCCAAAGCCAGACTGTGAGATATTCCGTCAATCAGCACGCGGGGTTGCAATGGACGTCGTGTCTTGTCTCTTGGTTAGGTTATGCCCCCGTCTCCCCGCAACATCAAGATCTCTTAGCTTCTCCGGGTCGCATGCGCGATTTGATTCGTCGTTTTATGCGACCAGCTCATGGTGTTTGGGGATTTTGGGTGGATGGAGTCGTCCGACCAAAGTGGTGATGCACTTGGGGCTACGTGCCGGATGAACTTTTACAACAGGAGCTACCCTGTTCTGGGAAGGCATAAATCCGGCGGGCCTCGTGGGTTATTGACAGCTCTTGCGGTAATTCTCCCTCAAGCCACGATCTTAGTCGATGTAGACTCATCAACTTCCCCGGCCCCCCGGGTCGGTTGTGTCGTCCGACTCGAATCCCCCCAGAATCTTTAAAACGGGCCGGTCCTGCTCCTCATTTCCCAGGCTCAAGACCCCCACATTTCCTCTCCGGGTTTTCTGTATCCTCTGTCTGGAATTTAGGTGCCGGGAATTGATTGTTTGCTGCTTGATATCCACCATGCGTCTCGCTCCTGCGTGGTACCAGGTACGTGCTCACCGTTCTTAGGGCTTACTATATGTACTATACTGATGAGCTCCCCAGTTTCTGGTCGGCGTTTTCGCCTCCCTCGGATCGTTCCTGTATGGATGTGCGTATCACGTCTCTTTCGCTCCTTGATCGTTCAATCCCCTCTGGGCTGACCATATGTCTGAGTGTAGACGATCTGGGTGTTATCGCTGAGGTGATTGCCAGCGAGTCTTTCGCAAGCAAGTTTAGTGCAAATGATACCGAGACGTAAGTTTACCACACCCCCCCACGAGAGAAAGGAAACATTTCGATCTACTTAACAGACGGCTAACAGCCTGCAGCGGTCTAGTAGTGTCCTTGTTCACAGCCGGTGCGTTTTTCGGTGCTTTTGGTGCGGGTCCTAGCGGCGACCGTCTCGGACGACGCTGGACGATCATCATCGGTTGTGTTGTTTTCTGTCTTGGTGGAGGTCTTCAGACAGGTGCTCAGTCCGTGGATTACCTGTACAGCGGACGATTCCTGGCCGGGTTTGGGTAAGTGCTGAGCCCCAGACTCCGAGACGGTGACCAGTAGACACTAAAGGATCGATAGTGTTGGTTTCCTCACCATGATTGTTCCACTCTACCAGGCAGAAATTTGCCATCCCAACATCCGAGGCCGGGTCACCGCGCTTCAGCAATTCATGCTGGGTGTCGGAGCTCTGTGCGCTGCTTGGATCTCCTACGGTACATACATTGGCTTTGACCCCACCAACGATGCGCAGTGGCGGGTGCCTCTTGCTCTCCAGATCATTCCCGCTGTCTTTTTGGGTCTCCTGATCATGCTTTTCCCCGAGGTAAGCTAGAACCTGGAAGGCAATGACCCCTCGAACTTTTCGTTGTTGTTAACCTGCAGATAGTCGCCCCGTTGGCTCATTGACCATGGAAAGCACGAGGAGGGTCTGAAGACGTTAGCCAGGCTTCATGCCCAAGGAGACGAGAATGACTCCTGGGTTCGTGCTGAGTACAACCAGATCCAAGAAACCATTACGCATGAGCATGAGAACGAAGCCAAGTCTTACGTTGAGCTTTTCACCTCGCGTTCCTCGTTCCGCCGTCTCTTGCTTTGCTGTGCCATTCAGGCGTCTGTGCAGATGACCGGTGTATCGGCGATCCAGTGAGTTCTTCTAGGATGGGCCAATTGCTAGACATAATCCCAATCGACCCTGGAGCTCTTAGAAGGCTGATATGTCGACTTCGCGCAGGTACTACTCAGTCGATATTTACGGACAAATCGGAATCAAGGGTGACGAGACCCTACGCTACCAGGCCATCAACTCAGTCATCGCCCTGGTGGCCCAGTTCCTCTGCATGATGCTTATTGACCGTTTTGGTCGCCGCTGGAGTTTGATTTCCGGAAACTTGGGCAACATGGTCACCTTCATCATTGCCTGCATTCTGCTGGCCAGATTCCCCCCATCAGTTCCCAACACTGGCGCGCACTGGGGCTTCATTATCATGACGTGGCTGTACAACTTCTCCTTCTCATGCACCTGCGGCCCCCTATCGTGGATTATCCCGGCTGAGGTGTTCGATACCCGCACTCGTGCTAAGGGTGTTTCGATTGCAACCATGACCTCCTATGCCTTCAACACCATGATTGGCCAGGTGACACCAAAAGCGATCAATAACGTTGGCTACCGCTATTACTTCCTGTTCATCATCTGCAACTTCACCAACGCGCTGTTCTTCTGGGCGTTCCTCCCTGAGACCAAGAAGATGCCACTCGAAGAGATGAACTATCTGTTCTCAAACTCCCCATGGTTTGTTCCAGGAACCCGCAAGGAGGACTATGTTCCACATGACCTGGAGCGCAGACTTGAGGAGCAGGAGGAAAAGAAGCAAGCCTTTGCAACTCATACCGAGTAAGGAAGTGGGTATATAGGAGACACTAGTCGTGGATTTGTTCATGTGAGGCAACGCTTGGTATTTTGTATTCTAACAAGATAATCGCACACACCAACACGTGTACGTGTGGAAGATAGATTTCTGGAGGTAATAGGCAGATATTACCTTCAGCGAACTGGATCACGCAACCAGACTGACAGCTCCTTATGCTGATTGCAAGTTAAGATTATTTTACAATCCCAGTAGTGTAGTGACTCTGTTGATCAGTTCAAATCCGTCATTCTTTCCAAGTGTATCATGGATTTATCGTACTTTGTAAGGGTTAATTCACCGCAAATCCTAGGTAGAAGCTTCAAAGCTACAGGGTGTGTCCATATACCGAGGTGATCAATGAAATCACTCCGAATCCGAGCTGTAGCCAGCTAGGCCGAGAGACATAGAGGGGGGCTTGGGAGCATCTTGCCGTGACGATTGCTTTGGGTTATCAGGTTTCGGATCTTTGATAGCCGGCGGGTTCGGTCTCCTATTCGCAGCTGGTTCGCCCAGTACTTCACTAGATTTCTCCTTGGGGTTCTTTGCAGAAAGACCTTTGGCTTGTTTATCTGCTTTCAGCTCACTCAGGGACTTTTCAGTCGAATATACGCCCACGGATTTTCGTTTCTTTCCAGGTATAAGAAGATCCTTCTCGCGTCGCCTCTTACGTGCTGGTATCTTCCAATCCTCCCCTTCTGTCGCGGGTACAACATCCGCGGAATTATCCTCAAGCAGAGCTTTTTCGGCCTCTTCTCGCTGTCGACGAAACAGCTCAAGCTGCTCAGCGGTCTCTCTCTTCACGGTAGCCTCTTGTGCTCGAGTCGACTCCATGATTGAATCTAGAAATTCGATTTCATCTTCGTCAAGGGAGCGGAACTGGTTTTTGAGTTTGATTTTCTCCTCGAAAGCTTCCTGTTTGGCCACTTCGCATTGTAACAAGGATCATCATCGTACGTCAATTAGGGCGTTTCGAAAGGTTTGAATGATGATTGCAGATCACGGAGCATCGTAACTCACTTTTGTTCTGCTGGAGAACTTCGAACAAGCTTTTGCCGCCATCCTGTTTGCCATATTCTGCCTTGAGTCTCCTTTCCTCCTCAAGCTCCTGCTGCACACGACGCCATTCATCATCTCTTTCAACAGGCTCCTGGTCCGTGCCTGCGGATACGAATCCCGAAGACATCTTTATTTATTTTCTTATATATCGAACACTGAGATCAATCCCTGATGCTGGTCTGGCAAAGGAGACTATTCCGTGATGACTGAGAGGGGGGAGACGTCAGCCTGTGGGTATAACCGAATTAGCTACTACATCGCATCCTGGGCAACAGAATAAGCTGAAGGGGGTTCAATTGCACGAGTGACACACTTACGCCAGTAGTAAAACAGTTCCAGAGTAATGTCATCGTATTCCGCCTATATCTACTCTCAAATGTTGGCGTTCATTTGCATCTTGGCATATCTTCCATTCTAACCAGTAGACCGGCAGAAATAGGCGGTGTGTCTCGGAGAACCTCAATTCGTGGCCTCGAGCAGATTCACGAGTCGTAGCGGAGACCCTTTCAGGAGTAGTGGGGCATACCTAAGTAGGTAGGTAGTGGACACATGTTTCCACTTTCATATCGCCATTTTAGAGGCAAAAACAAGCGATCAGAGACAGAGAGCCATCGATTGCGGATCGCCCCTACGGAGCACTAAAAGCCCAATTAAAGCCCCGGGAAATGGATTATTACGGATAACTGCCTCGGAGAAGCCTTGGAGGGGGAGGGAGAAATCCATAAATTGGGTGGTTTTATCAAGCTAGAGCTCTCCTAAAACAGTAATCCTCCGGTGGAACTTAATGGATACCTTCTTGTTGTTCAGAAAATGACTACGAGGCTCGCCCATCGCTAGATCTAAAATAATATCTAGGTACATTTGAGAACGAAAAACTGGCGAATCTTCGCAAATAGATTCCCAGAAATCACTGGGCAGGGTACTGGACCTCCTGAATACGGCATAAATAATCTAGACCATTGAGCCATGAGCACGCATTAGTTCTTGCGGATCACTAAGCATGATGCTATCCCCCACCTTCGAGACGTCAGTTGCCCCTCCATCGACATCATTATTCTCCGACATTGTGTGCTGGATGGACCTTCCCTGCCAGTGAAGATGCCGTTCCTGGTCCCTCGATGATCTCACTCCCATGTATAAATTCCTCTCTTCCCCTCTTTACCTACTATTTGCCCTGTCTGCTCCTTCTATTGTCTGTAATTTCTCGCCCTTTATTCACGTATCCCTAATTAAACTAGGGCATTCTATTGGATATTCTTATCAAGCAGGCAAAATGTCGAACCCTGAGAATACCAAGTAAGTGACAACCTTGCACCTATGCTTTGATTTTTTCCCCTCTTTTTTGGCAATCCGTTCCTCCTATTCTTTATACATAAGAACCGTGTGACTAACGACTAGTTCTCTTTACAGGAAGACTTTCACTCTTAACACTGGAGATAAAATCCCCGCTGTTGGTCTTGGTACATGGCAGTCCAAGCCCAATGAGGTCAGAGACGCTGTGAAGAACGCTCTCCTAAGAGGCTATCGCCACATTGATACGTAAGGTGTCTTCTTAATCGACGCAGGCGCATTGATTGATTCACTAACGATTTCAAGTGCGTTGGCCTACGGAAACGAAGCAGAGGTCGGACAGGGTATCATCGATTCTGGCGTTCCTCGCAGCGAAATCTGGATCACAACCAAGCTGGACAACACCTGGCATCGCCGCGTTGCTGAAGGCATTGACTCTTCCCTCAAGAGCCTTGGTGTCGATTACGTTGATCTCTACCTCGTCCACTGGCCTAGTTCCACCGACCCAAATGATAGATCCAAGCATCTTCCTGACTGGGACTTCCTTAAGACATGGTATGTCTGACAATATATATCCTAGTACCACAGTCTGGCAGCATTTTAACATAGGCGCAGGCAGGAAGTCCAGAAGCTACCCGCCACAGGCAAGGTTCGAAACATCGGTGTCTCTAACTTCGGAATCAAGAACCTCGAGATCCTTCTGAACGACCCCTCTACCAAGATTGTTCCCGCTGTCAACCAGATTGAATTGCACCCCAACAACCCGTCGCCTAAGTTAGTTGCTTACAACACATCTAAGGGCATCCACTCAACTGGTTATTCCTGCCTTGGATCTACCGATTCTCCTCTATACAAGGATCCGACCCTTCTACAGCTGGCTGAGAAGAAGGGCAAGACTCCTCAGCAGGTATTGCTATTGTGGGGATTACAGAAGGGCTGGAGTGTCATTCCCAAGTCAGTCAACAAGGGCCGAATTGATGCCAACTTTGACCTTGATGGCTGGGAATTGACTGCCGACGAGATCAACCAACTAGATAACCTCAAGGATCGCTTTAAGGTCTGTGGTGATTCGTGGCTTCCTATCAAGGTTTTCTTCGGCGATGATGAGTAATTTAACCCGCTACATCAAATCCAAGCCAAATAGAGTAATAGATTATGATATTATGGATACTAAAAAGACTACGTTTGATGAAATATTAGGTTGTCAGAACGTCATACAGTCCCGGGTTCTTTCTGCACTCCGTAGTCCGTACAGTATGTACATGTCATTGTGTATCCCGAGTCGGGTAACTTCGGGGGAAAACCGCTCCCTGATGACTGTGAGTGGTCAATGTATACGACTCTTTCATTCAGCCTCACCTGTAGAGGGGTCAGTGGTCATCTGCCACTCCTTCAAACCCTCTTCTCCAATAATACTAAATATACCTATGTGAGCTTAAGTCATTGGAGCGGGATTTTGAGCATGTATTTCAGTTGCCTACATGGAGGAATGTACTCCATTGGTTCTGCCGAACAACCAGTCTACATAAGCATACCTACCTTCCTAGGTAGACATCTTTACCACATTGAATCCCCACTCTAGAGGTTCACCATTTTCTATCTCCCTTTCCCCGCAATTTATGAATCAATCGACCATTAAAGATTAAAAAACTGGA
The DNA here is from genome assembly GCA_027569225.1 of Aspergillus panamensis. Taxonomy (NCBI): domain Eukaryota; kingdom Fungi; phylum Ascomycota; class Eurotiomycetes; order Eurotiales; family Aspergillaceae; genus Aspergillus; species Aspergillus panamensis. The sequence goes on along the minus strand of JAPDER010000064.1, from coordinate 73,642 downwards.
TGTGAAGTAAGAATTGTGATTGGTCAATACTTGCTTAGCCATACTCCCTCCTACCACATCTGGGCACGTGGCGAATCACATGCTGCACCGCCACAGTCTGATTAACTCCGTCGTCACCAGGCACCCATCCCCAGACTCTCCTCTTTCCATCAACAATCTATCTGAAGGATGGGTTTTCCATCTTCCTCGAAGGTTTAGAATTGTATCTTTTATCATCTCCAGGATGCCTCCGTCTAGTGGGCACCTGCTGCTCCCCAAGCTTTGGAGAGCAGCTAGGTGAGTCACATACTGCTCCAGATACTATACTGCCATCCTCGCTGACACTAGTACAGGTTTGCCTACGCGAAGGCCTGTAAAGCCGTTAAATCTAAACTTCCAGATACATATTACCAGGGCTCGCTTCGCCTTCAACCAGCGTATGCTCGAATTGCCCCTCGTCAGCCTCTCAACCGAGCCGCGGCCATCCGTCAAGCTCGCAGCCGTCATTTTTCCACCCGTGCTGCTGGCTCTTTCGCTTCATATTTCCAGGCGGCGCTGCAAGGAGACAAAACTGCGTATCGGTCAACACGTATTGCCTCAAACATTAGCCGTCTGACCAGCCGCGCCCCATTTGCATCGACTCTCCGCCCCAATCTGACCGGTGGCACTCTGGGTCGCACTGCTGGAGGATACGTTATCGGTGCAGGCCGTATTGGAGGTGCCCGATATTTCTCTCACGGCCCTGCAGCCCCTACTCAAGTCATCAATAATGTGTCTGTAGGAGTGAGAGCTTTCTTCCTTTTGGGTCAGAAGGCCAGGTTCGATGGCATCGACCCTCTCACTGGGAATAAGAAGTACAAGGCTGTGACTGTCCTCCAGGATGAGGCTGAGAAGAAATTTACCTCAATGCCTCGCACAGCTTCTGGCTCCTTTATCGATTTCCAGATCTCCCCCACCATCACGGCACTCGGCCTCCAAAAGAAGTTTGCCCCACCTGGTACCTACGAAACCGAAACTCTGAACTCGGAAGGTCTTTTGGATCTCATCTCTGTCGACTTTGCGCGTGCCCTCAAGGATTTTGCAGCTATTCTTAACGACTTAAAGCGGCTATCAACATTAGGTGATTTGCCCATATTACTCCATGATAGATCAACTATTCGGGTGAGGTTTCCAGGATGCGATGTTGGTACAGTTGAACGACTGTGCGACGAAGTTGGGATTCAAAGAGGCAAGATCATGCAAGATGAGGATTTTGACATCCGTACAGGTGCTGAGCTTGCCCTTCTTTTCCCGTTCGCCCCTAGTGTTGCCGAATCCTCTGACATCGAGGCATGCTTCTTCCGGACCGAGGTGTCCCAGTTGCAGCGGCCCGATGAGGTTGACTGGCAGGCGATGATGTCATGTGATAACAGCACAGGAGGTTCCCCTGAATTTCCCAGAGACTCTTCCAACAATAATAAGCTTAGCTTTGAGGATGTGGCCATTTTCGGCTCAAACCCGTGGGCAAAGTCTCCGTCTGGCTATTCGAGCATTAATGTCAGTGAACTTGGTGATCGGGCTTTCTTCCCTGACATTTCAAGCTTCGGTATACCTGATAGTGCTTCCGATTACGAGGGATCTGAAGGAATTCACCGCTTCATCGCGGAATGTGATAATGCTGCGCAATATCGTTGATTTTCTGCTGTTTTTATATGTTTTTGTACAGACTTTGACAGTCATTTCCTTGTGTTAATTACATACATGCCAAGTGTCATTATAATTGTTACAATATTTGAGAAAACCATCAAGAAGACACAATGTGCTAGCACTCTAGATAGCGTAAACTGAAATAAATTAACTTAGATTGTACTCTTTATGTTCCGGGGGGCTGAGTAAGGTCGAAATTCAACTTAATCTGGTGGCTTCCTGGGGGCTGCTCCGTGGCTGACATAGCTTAGAGAGCCTTTTTCTTCCCAAAGACTCCGGCGTTGAGACATGTATCTTCGCAGACTCCGTCCACAATCGGCGCCAGATCAGCATGGATGGTGAAATGGTGGAGATTTTTCTTCATGGCAATTCGGACCGTTAAAACCGAGCTTGACTGTGTCTCGAGACCGTGGCACTAAAAAGTCATCTCAATGCTGATCCCTATGTGCTTCGACGTTCAACGGCCAGCGGCCAAGAGGAATTGGCATGGGCAGATCCCCCAATATAAGTCGATTTTCAGCGTGAATGGGGAGAAGATCTGGCGCAAATTAGCGCATGCCACCCTCTCTAGAGACGACGGAGAGATAGGATCTCTCTCTCCAAGCCTTAAATATGAAACCGTTCCTGTTTAGACTCGCTTTAGGTCCAAGCATCCCCACACCCCGCCGTGTCACTGAAAACCCACAGGTTGGGGCTTTGGCAGTCATCCGCGAATAAATTGAGATCACTGGCCGTGTTTTTCGCTAGTCGTGCTGGAGAGGTTGCAGGTCAACGCAGCCACTTTCGGGGAGTTGAAGCCGGATCTAATCAGGCTCCCCAGAAAAAGAGGATAAATTACTCCCTAATAACGGCAAATTGAAACGCTTCCAAGACCTGGAAGCAGTTCTAACCCTCACATTTTGGATATGAAACGTGCTTGTCGAGGTTGAATAATGATGGTCATCCACCCTTGAGCCTTTTCTGCTACGGAGACCGTCCCTCCGAGACTGTCGTCATGCCAGTGAACTTGGCTGCATCCAAAGCAGAGCATCCTTCACATCCCGAAACGATCGAAGTCTCTCTATTAGCATGCATTGACTATGGTGAGGTGGGTTGGTCCATGTGTTTAGCCAATCCGATGAGTATGGAGTTTAGCCAAATGGACACCGATTGACGTCCCTTGATCCTTCTGGTCTTCGGAATGACGGCTTCTCTGATCACCGGTTTATGAGGGAGAAGGTTATAAAAACTCCGCTGACTGCTGTCTGGACATGAGGTCTCAGAAAGCAGCCCTTCCGACCAAGACCAAAAGTGCACTTGCCTTTCCTGCAGGCCCAGAAAAAGGCCGGTTCCCATTCCTTACAGTTTCATTTTGATTCCATTCATTATGCACTCTGTGAACATGAGGGCCCTGATGGCTCTAGTGCCACTGCTCGGTGCCGTGAACGCTCTGCCTCAAGCTAGCAGCACTGTGGCAACCTCATCCAGCTCACCTAGCCCTTCAGTGGCTTCCAGCGGAAATCCATTCGAGGGATATGATCTCTACGCCAACCCATACTATAGCTCCGAGGTCATCAGCCTTGCTGTTCCTTCCATGGCCGGCTCACTGGCTAAGCAAGCTACCCATGCGGCTGAGATTCCATCTTTCTACTGGATGTAAGCCCGCATATGCTTTTCCCCCTCACAAACATTATTGAAAGCTAGTGCTAACGCTTGACTTTTCGAACAGGGATACGCTGGATAAGGTTACCACGATGGGTGAATACCTCGCGGATATCAAGAAACAGAACGATGCCGGAGCAAGCCCTCCAATTGCTGGGATTTTTGTCGTCTACGACCTCCCCGATCGTGATTGCTCGGCTCTGGCTAGTAATGGGGAATTCGCTATTGCTGATGGCGGTGTTGAGAAGTACAAGGGTTACATTGATACTATCAAGGAGCATATTGACGCCTACTCAGATGTCAACATTATTCTTGTCATTGGTGAGCTCTTTCTGCCTCTATCAGTTCAATATTCTAACCATCCACAGAGCCCGACAGCTTAGCCAACCTGGTGACTAACCTGGACGTGGAAAATTGTGCCAATGCCAAAGATGCCTACCTCGAGTGCACCAAGTACGCCATCACCCAATTAGATGCTCCTAATGTGTCCATGTACCTAGATGCCGGCCACGCTGGATGGCTTGGATGGCCTGCTAACATCAACCCTGCTGCTGAGCTCTACGCCAGCGTTTACAAAAACGCCAGTTCCCCGGCGTCTCTCCGTGGCCTGGCCACCAATGTTGCCAACTACAACGCTGTCTCCATCGATACCTGCCCCTCCTACACCTCGGGGAACTCTGTCTGTGATGAGAAAAGCTATATCAACAACCTCGCCCCCGAGCTCGCCTCCGCTGGTTGGGAAGGCGCCCACTTCATCGTCGATACTGGTAAGTAGCTGTACTATCACCGAAACCTCGGTTTCTTCCATCACGAGTTAAATGTTCTCCCCAGGCCGCAACGGAAAGCAGCCCACCGGCCAGGTTGCCTGGGGTGACTGGTGCAACATCAAGAGCACTGGCTTCGGTGTTCGCCCTACCACCGACACCGGTGATGATCTCGTCGACTCCTTCGTCTGGATTAAGCCTGGTGGTGAGTCTGACGGTACATCTGATACCTCTGCTGGGCGTTATGATTCCACCTGCGGTCGTGAGGCTGCTCTCCAGCCTGCTCCTGAGGCCGGTACTTGGTTCCAGGTATGTTCTTGGTTTTTTATTCTGGATTTTCAGGGCATCAGGTGCTAATTTAAACTTCTAGGCCTACTTCGAACAGCTTGTCGCCAACGCCAACCCCTCTCTTGGCAACTAAGCGTAAGTGAGCTTTGCTTATTTGGTGGCCTTCGCTTCAAAACTTCTGTAAATACCTTCAGTAAATGATGGCTTTGGTGGTAATAGTGTTGGATGTGGTATAAGATTGGTTAATTGTTTTATTAAAGTATCGAAGAAGTTGGATTTTGTATTCTTGCCAACCAATAAATAAGAGATTTACTCTCGTTACGCACATGGCTCTAAAACTGCAGGTAATTGGGACGTTCAAGTGGGGTTGCCAGAGGTACAAATATAACGCGAAAAGCCGAAAATGAAGTAAACTTTTCTCCGAGAGAGATTAATTGAATTGGGTTCATCTCGTAACATAGCTTTTTAGGTTGAAAATAAAGCGTATTCACAATGGTGAGATCATTAAGGACTGAAGACAATGGATATTGATTAAAGTATGGATGTTTGGGACTCTGACGGTAGGCTACGAAGAAAATATATACAGACTCATCACAAGCTTCCCTTAATTAAGGAAGCTCGGGATTCTTGGAATAACTCGCCTATAATAATAAAGTCTTGTTTCTTCGAGTGTTATATTATTTAAATTCCCATCTATCATTATTATCTCAGTCATGTCCCACAGTCAAAAATGATCGATAAAAGATTGGTGCTTGATAGTGTCGAAGAGGGGTGGATGTGGGGTGGGGCCCATAAAGTGTAACAAAAAAAGAACTCGAGACTCGAGAGCTAGAAACTCTTGCTGACGAGTAACTTGAATGGTGAATCGGGTTTAGCGAAGGTCTTTTTGTGAGTGGATTGATCTTCTTATCTTCGGCACTCTTTTTCTCAAGACTTCTTTTCATTGTTTCAATAAGTAAGCCGGTGCGGAGTAACTGTTACCTACATTCTCCGTTATGCATACTCCGTCGCCCATCTCCGACAAGAAAACATGAAGGGAGAGAAATAAGCAGTTGGAAAAGCAGCATGAAACTTCACGAACAGAACTAAGATATCTAAATGATCAATTGGAAACTCCTGTACTCTTCTTTTTATACAGATTAAGTAAAAAAATAATTCAACACGGTCTCTGGCATGAAAACGCTGAAGATCAAGCCCAGCTCTGGTGGTGAAGTGATGGCTTATGTAAGACGCGAATCTGCCCCATTTTTTTTTCCCTTGTTGTGCCCCGCTACAGCAGCAAAACTACCTTACCACAGGTAAGTCAGTGTACACTGCGGGCCCGACCAGCCCCTCCCTCCTTTTCTTTTCTTCCCTTCTCTTCCTCTTCCCTCCCTTCCTTCCTTCCTTTCTCTCCCAATCCCATCCTCTCTTCACCCCTTTTTATCACCTCTTTTTTTTCAGTAAGTTCATTAAACCGTCTTCCTCCACCGGCTCATCAATTGCTCACCATCTCCATCTAGTCTTCTTTTCTCACATATCCAACCATGGCTGCCCCCGCCCAGAAGTTCAAGGTCGCCGACATCGTACGTATTTCCTCTAACAAATCTTGAGGCCATTCACTAGATTTCCAATGGCTAACTTCTCTTTCTGAATAGTCGCTGGCTGCTTTTGGCCGCCGCGAGATCGAGCTCGCCGAGGTTGAGATGCCTGGTCTCATCTCTATCCGCAAGAGGTACGCTGCCGACCAGCCTCTTAAGGGTGCCCGCATTGCTGGCTGTCTTCACATGAGTACGTCCTTGAACGTGACCCCATAACAAAAACAACCGACCCTGACTCCTTTCTAGCTATCCAGACTGCTGTCCTTATCGAGACCCTCACTGCCCTCGGTGCCGAAGTCACCTGGACCAGCTGCAACATTTTCTCCACCCAGGACCACGCTGCTGCCGCTATTGCCGCCGCTGGTGTCCCTGTGTAAGTTTTTGGATATCTTTGCCAAAAAAGGCCGTGTTACATGGTGCTAATCTGGAACTAGCTTCGCCTGGAAGGGTGAGACCGAGGAGGAGTACGAGTGGTGCTTGGAGCAGCAGCTCAACGCCTTCAAGGATGGCAAGAAGCTCAACCTCATCCTCGATGACGGCGGTGACCTGACCTCTCTCGTCCACAACAAGTACCCTGAGCAGCTCAAGGACTGCTACGGTGTCTCCGAGGAGACCACCACTGGTGTCCACCACCTCTACCGCATGCTCAAGGATGGCAAGCTCCTCGTCCCCGCTATCAACGTCAACGACTCCGTCACCAAGTCCAAATTCGACAACCTGTACGGTTGCCGTGAGTCCCTCATTGATGGTATCAAGCGTGCCACCGATGTCATGATTGCTGGCAAGGTTGCCGTTGTTGCTGGATACGGTGATGTCGGCAAGGGCTGCGCCCAGGCCCTGCACAGCATGGGTGCCCGTGTCATCGTCACTGAGATTGACCCCATCAACGCCCTCCAGGCCGCTGTCCAGGGTTATGAGGTTACCACCATGGAGGAGGCTGCTCCCCGTGGTCAGATCTTCGTCACCACCACTGGCTGCCGTGACATCCTCGTTGGCAAGCACTTCGAAGTTATGCCCAACGACGCCATTGTTTGCAGTAAGTTTCCTTGGTGAAAAATTATCCTAGTATATTGCTAACTTGAAAAGACATTGGTCACTTCGATATCGAAATTGACGTTGCCTGGCTCAAGGCCAACGCCAAGTCTGTGCAGAACATCAAGCCCCAGGTTGACCGCTACCTGATGGCCAGCGGCAACCACATCATTCTGCTCGCCGAGGGTCGTCTTGTCAACCTTGGCTGTGCCACTGGCCACTCTTCCTTCGTCATGTCCTGCTCTTTCTCCAACCAGGTCCTTGCCCAGATTGCCCTCTTCAAGGCCGAGGACAAGGCTTTCGGCCAGAAGTACGTCGAGTTCGGCTCCACTGGTAAGAAGGAGGTTGGCGTCTACGTTCTGCCCAAGGTCCTCGACGAGCAGGTCGCTCTGCTCCACCTCGCCCACGTCAACGGCAAGCTGTCGACCCTCACTCCCGTCCAGGCTGAATACCTTGGTCTGGATGCCAACGGTCCCTTCAAGGCTGACCAGTAAGTTTTTCCTCTCTTGATCAAGATGCGTCCAATCACTGACTTGTTGTTGCAGCTACCGCTACTAAATGTTTATCTTTCTTTTCTTTCAACCTTCAATGTTTGGGATACCCTAACAGCTAGACTTTTTTCAACATGATCACGATGTTACGAATTAACATATGGAGTTCTTTATCAACTAGAGCTCAAAAGCATTGTCCTTCAACGGCAAATAAAAGTGGCATATATGGGGTTTTCTTTATGGGTAGTGTTTTGGGTTGCAATGGGTTGGCCTAGTGGAGTTTGCATTCAACAGTGCGTCCTGATGGGATATGTCTCTTTAATGTTTTATCACCTGATCTGTCTAGATGGGATGAGTTTTCCTCTCCCGGACAAAGAACAATATAATGACAACTTATACATTCTCACAATGAGCTGCAATGCAGAATACAACGTAGTATAGTAGTCATTTGTGGCTCTCGCTCTTTATAAGTATATATACTCCTGAGGCTGTCCCGCCGGGGATCCGAAAAAGGAAATTTCCCGGAGGTGGGGAAGATCCAGCAGCGAAGTGGAACGGCTCATTCAGGCTGATGGAGTATATACCGGCAAACCGACCTATTTAACCGACTTTCTCCCAACATTTTGGAACTTTTGCTCCTCACACACATCCCTGTTTGTAACCAAATCACCATGTCTCGACCGTTGGACGGAAAGTTTGGCATTGTCACTGGCGGATCGCGGGGTAAGTTCGCCAGCGGTACTCTACCCCTCTATAAAAGACTAAGAAAGGAATCACAATACTGTAGGTATTGGTGAGGCCATTGCCCGCAACCTCGCCGCAAAAGGCTGCTCCCTCCTACTCAACTTCACATCCGAGTCCTCACGCGCCCGCACCGAGGAGCTCTGCACCTCCCTAGCCTCCACCCACTCTATCCGCTGCGTCGCCGTCCAAGCCGACCTCGCCTCCCCCGAAGAAGCCGTCAAGGCCATCCTGGCCGCCTTCCAAACCCATTTCCCCTCCTCCCAGATCGACATCCTAATCAACAACGCCGGCGTCTCCCAAGACCGCACCCTCAACGACTCCATCAAAGGCCCCATCGACCCCGAATACTTCAACTGGCACTATACAATCAACGTTCTCGCCCCGCTCCTCCTCACGCAAGCCTGCGCCCCGTTCCTCCCGCACGACCGCTCTGGCCGCATCGTGAACATCTCCTCCGTCTCCTCCTCCATGGGCTTCGAAGGCCAGACCGTCTACGGCGGCACCAAGGCCGCCCTCGAAGCCATGACACGGACGTGGGCGCGCGAGCTCGCGGACCGCGCCACCGTGAACGCCGTCAACCCGGGTCCTGTCATCGGCGACATGTACTTTAAGACTGGCGAGGGGTTCTGGAACCAGATCCAGGGGTTCCAGGATAATACACCGATGAGTAAGTTGGTGGATAATGATCCGTTGCTGGGGAGTTTGACGGAGGAGCAGGTTGGGTTGATTCGGGAGAAGATGGGCGGGAGGCGGCCGGCGTTTACGAGCGAGGTTGCGGGGGTGGTGGGGATGTTGTGTACGGGGGATGGGGTTTGGTGTACGGGGAGTGTGGTTTGTGCTAATGGGGGGATGAGATTTGGGCCGTAATTCGAAATTCAAACCTGGAATATAAAATGGATTACTTAAAGTGTAGTGTCTTGGGATCATGGGATGTAGACAATGGATGAAACCCAAGGCACGTGTGATTAGATAAAACCCGACGTCATTATTCGATGCTCGGATGGATGTCAAATAATTTGTCTCACACCAACTCAATTCACAAGTTTTACTCTCTCTCTCCCCATATCTCAATTCCCTTTAATAATTAAACATTCCACCCGAATAATAACCCCACGAAAGAAACACCCAACATAATGCCCCCTCGACTTCCCCCCCGTCTTCTCCGACTCACACCTCGCTCCCTCCCTTCCATAACATCACACCACCTCCGACTAACACCTCGATTCAACCCCTTACCCCTACGAACAAGAACACCTCTCCTCCTCCCAACGAGCCACTTAAACCTCAATCTCCAAATCCAATCTCAATCTCAACCTCAATACCGATCCTACACGACAACCGGAAAACCCCAAGCCGACCAAATCATCTCCGAAATCCAAGAACTGTACCTCCCCCTTTCCACACCCTTTCCAAATCACATCCTAACCAAACCAAATAATAATAATAATAATAATAATAATAATAACAACAATGATACTAATAATGTTTGTGGTAGGTACGAAACAGCCAAAGACGAATTCGAAATCGCCACCGAAAGCACCGACGGGGCAACCATCTACGCAGCCTCGGATCGTGAATCGGCACGGGACGCCCTCGACCAGCTTCTCACGGTTTACTCGCTGTATACGAGCGATTTGGCGACGGAGACTGGGGGGACGAATAAAGAGGATAGACAAGAAGGCGAAGCAGAGGAAGAATACGACGAGGATGAGGGGAGGATCGTCGAGCTGGAGTTTGATCCGGCGGAGGTGCAGGGGGAGGTCAGGGAGGAGGTGAGGAGGAGGGTTGGTCAGAGGATTAGGGAGTTGGAGGCTGCGGTTGTGGGGTTGGAGGGGAGGGCGAAGAGTGAGTGAGTGATTTTTTATTATTATTAGATGTATGTTTATGTGTGTGTATGTGTATGTGTACATGTCTATGAGGGAGGGTAATGAAGTATATTATTTGGGTAATGGTTGGTATTGTTGTTGTCGTCATCATATATCCAATCGTATCCTAGTGGTATAGGTATAAATATATACTCCGTATATCCATGGCCATCCAATAACGCCTTTTGCCTAACTTAGTTCGGTTCTCCTTTTATTTTTATACAACTGTGTCGAACGGAAGTGTGAATTGTTGGTCACTGAGGACCGGGGATTGGAAGATTAGTGGGTCCTGTTTATGTGTTGACTTCATGTGTCGTTTGAGTTGGTCTATATCATGTATTAGATTGCGTTGCTGAGGTGCTAAATTGAAAGTTGGGAACATACCGGGGCGAGTGAAGCTCTTGCTGCAGCCGGGAATTAGACATTTGTGTCTTCGTTCACCGTGTGCTATGTCATGTTAGTTTCATACAGGAAAGAAAAGGTGGACTGGGAACCATACTTAGTCTGTGGCTGGACATGTTTGAGGACTGGGCTGTTAGTATAGTTATGCTAAGCTCAGGGCTGGATAACTTACATCACCGGTCTGGAATTTACACCCCGGATAGGTGCATTTAAATGGTTTCTCGCCTGTGTGTGTTCGAGAGTGGGTTTCTACACAATCAGTTACCACGGATATAACACAAAACAGAAGGATTGACGTACTTAGTTCGCTGCTGTCGGTAAATGACTTTCCACACTCAGCACACTTGTATGGTTTCTCGCCCCGGTGGCTTCGTTCGTGCCGTTCTAAGGTGGCCTGTCGTGCAAACAACTTCCCACAGACCGAGCATTGGAAGTTTTTATCTAAATGGTCAGCTCTGCTATCGCGGGATAGACCTCCGAAGGAAACTTACAGTTGCTATGTGTGAGGTAATGCCCTTGGAGTTTTGACTTTTGCGAAAACGGCTCATGTGGCCGGCTGCATCCCTCCCAGCAGCAGTAGTAGCCGATCCCCTTGGCTCCGTCTACCGTGCCCATATGTCGGGAAACGAGATGCTCCTGCAGCGCACGAGGGTCCGAGAAGCTGGCTCCACAGGTGACTTTGATCCCCCTAGCGTCAGGGGTGCACTTGCAGACGTGTAAATCACCGTCTGTCGAAGAAAAGTCCGGACTCGTTAATACCGACGAGGCTCCGCCGTCTAATGGAGGAGGGCTTTCTTCAGGACTGGATAGTAGTTGAGAGCTGAAGCTGAAGCGGGATTGGCGAGAGTAAGGGGAGTAAGGATGGACATGTGCGTGAGTATGGGTTCGACAGCGGTGGGTGGAGGAGCGGCAAGGCCCTCTCGCAGGGATACTACCCAAGTGAAGAGTGTTTTTCACGAAATTGTTCGCAATGTTCGGGTCTAGGTGGAGGCAGGTGAATGAATTTGCATTAGAGGTGCTGTCGAGCTTGCCATCCAAGGTGTCAGGACAGTTCGACGCTTCGTGGACGTGGAAGTGGTTAGAAAAATCAGGACAGAGTTCAAGCATGTGGAACACCTCTGCAGGGTTGACGTCGTTTTGAGTAGGCAGCGGCGGGTGCAGCAGAGCGTGAGAGTCATGCGTTGTTTGAGAAAAGTCGTGGCAAGGAAAGTGGTCGTAATTGTGGGGATGGCAATGAGTGATGGCTATTGAGTCTGGAGCAAAGAGCGAGCCTGTACAAAGAGACGGGTTGACGATGTCGGTGACATCGGGTCCAGCTGTTTTTGTTAGCTGTTCTTCTTGGGGTTGTTCCATCGCAGCCGGTGGAAGTAAATCGTTCTTTTCTAAGCCCAAGGGGATCCCCAGCCCGAATAAGGCTTCGAAAGTATGATCTGCGTTGTCTGCGGTGCCGCTGCCAGTCTCGAAGCAATGCTCATCAAAGCAGACAGGCTCGGTGTCGTGACAATGGTTATCCTCGCAGTGAGTTACGGAGCAGGCAGCGGAGTCATCACAGTCGACAAAGCCATCACAGACGGAAGGACAAGTGATAGAACAGTTATCATGATCGCAGCAGGTGTCATCAATCTCGCAATGGGCCTGGGAGGGGTCATGTTCCTCGACTAGACAGTCCCAGTGGGAGGTAGGGACCTCGGAGGAATCCCCCGAGTTTTTCCCGTCCAGATGGAAAGACTCCCAGTGGCATTCGAGGCAGTAATCATCCTGTTTCGTGTGGGATGCCATGTTGAGCGGCGTAATACTCGCCCGGGACAAGGCTCGGGCCCCAGCGAATTGATTGAAGAACGCAGGCAGATACAAGATAACTATTTCTGTCGCTTTATTAGAGGGTTCCGTTTCTCGACAGGTCCGCAGATGACCGTAGAGATGAAACGATGAGACCGATAATCAATCTAATTGTTCTCGCAATAATGCAGCACAAGGATTAGCCACTCCTGCTACATCACGGGGAGCGGTGAGAATACAGGGCTATCACATACCAATCGGAAAGTCTAAAAGAGCAAGAAATCGGGGAAATATGCAAAAAAGAGTGTCAATCAGGGCAACGGGGGCAGGCTGTGCACGGAGACGGCGTGGATTTGCGACAGAGAATTAGGAGAGAGAGAAGGCGGGTTGCCTCAGGCATGAAAGAGAAGGAGAACCGATGAGGACCTTTGGAGCTGGGGGGCACGGAATGCGATTCCTGCGCATGGTTGTCCTATGGAAAGCGACTATTCTTCTGATGGCGAAAACAAGACTAAGGTTCCATTATCATCATCCTCCATCACGGCCGTAATATTCTACAGCCGGATGAGCCACTCGTCAATCTGGGATTTTGCCGAGCAGGGAAAGTGAGGACCTTGAGAGCCGTGGGGGGGCGGACTCTCCCAGGGACCTTGGGGGTTAGGGTCTTTTTCTTCAGCCATTTCCCCCCAATGACGACACTCCGATTAGTTCCCCGACGCCGCCTTATACCGGACTCTGGACTCTGGACTCTCGAGATTCTCCAGGCAGGGGTCCATAAACAACTCTCACTGGCCATTGTTAGGTACCTACTACCTGGCCACGGAGTACCTCTAGGTATATTATTGGGGTTCCTCGTGACGAGAAGTCATGAAAACGCAGCGGACATCTCTTCCGCTCCTGCCTGCAAAATTAGGCTTCAAGGCCCCGGCTATCACTTGCATCATCCAGCCCACCGCCTTATCATCCGAATAGTATCATCATTCGATTAGTGGAATCATGAATGCCATCACCATCGACCTAATAATTCCCCCTAAAGAGGGGATATCGGCGCGCCAAGTACTGCAGTGAGCGACCAATTTCGTTGGGCGTGAATTCATTACTCAGCGTTAAAAAAAAGTCCCATTTATGCGCTCTCTCGGCGAATACGCCACGTGCTTTCACCGCCAACTGCATCATTGCAAGCTCCCTTATCGCCATCCGACCTGTTCGATTGTTGACACAGAATCAGGACATCCAAGCGGCATACTAGTCCACCTGCAGCAATTCATTTCAGCAAAATAACGTACTATCTTCTTCTCTCATTGGATCTTCTTTCTCCCCTCCTTCTCAACCACCATTACCCTTGCCCCCACATGGAGACTCATTAACCACCCACCCACCTACAACCGCATCCCTACCCACACCTTCCCCCTGTAAATACCCCCAAAACGGAGTTTCAGCCAACCACACACAAAAATATGGGAAATATCTGCTCCTCATCTAAAAATGAGCCGGAGGCCTCATCCCAACCCCACCGAGTGTCAGGCTCCAACACAGGCGCATCTTCAACCCCGCGTGCGCGTGTCCCCGCGAAGGCCAACTGGAACTCACCCGGAAGGACTTTAGGAGGAGGCGCGGGGCCGCAGCAGCAGCAGCAGTCTGGAGAGTTGGGATCTGGGAACCAGGATGCACGGGCCAATGCGGCGTTGGCGGCTCAGGTGAGTACCTCACTGATACATGGACGTCGTTGGTCTTGGTGGTTTGAAGGTTTGAACTTTGGGATGCGGTGCGATGCTAACCTAATGGTGGTGATGGGTAGAAACGAGCCGAGGCGCAGGGTGCTACTAATAAAGGGAAACTAGGGAGCCAATTGGCGGCGCAGAAGGCGCAGACTCAAGCACAGACACTGGCCCAGGTGAGCCGGGATGAGAGGGCGGCTAGGGATGTGGAGGACGCTTCTGCGGCGAGGAGGTGGGAATGAATGGAGTGAGTGTTTGTATATATGAATGCTGGAATTTGTATGGAGTAATTTGTTTAGGGTTGTCTATTGTATAGCCGCTGTGGTTTGAAGATTTTTCCGCACCGCTACACTATTTACTGCATGACTGGCTAGCACCCGCTATCTTCGGACCCAAATTCATGAGAATTATGACGTTGCATTCGGCGGCAAGTCTCTTTTATCAGAATGAGATTGTCGTGCTTGAGTTTGATGATCGTTCAGCCTCGCACTCACGGACCCGACTCTGTATTAGGCTTCCTTGCTAAGGGTACTCCCCGCTATTATTGTACACCTAATCATTCACCTTCGCTAAAACAACTAGGTAGCGCCAAAGAGTGCCTGGCCCGCATCATGTGAACTGCCTATAATCTCGACCCCTCAAGGCGCCGGACCTCATCCAGGCTTTGGAAAAAAGTTTCAGTTTACTGCTTCCTTGGCCTTGGCCTCGGGCCTCATACATAGATGACCCTATATTCCTTAATATACCCGATATACCCGCAATCTGTATATTTCTTTCCTTCTGCCTTACGTTCGATCTGCGGTGCTCATATGGGGTATAATACTAATCATGCGATCCTCTCCTTATTCAAATGATGAATACACCATCGGATGGATCTCTGCGCTACATGATGAATTTATTGTGGCCATGGCCATGCTGGACGAGGAGCATGGGCGGCCCCAATCCACACCTCGAGATGACACCAACGCGTATCACCTGGGCCGAATAGGCGACCACAACGTTACAATGGCTTGCATATCCGGAGGACAAATGGGCACAGGGCCAGCTGCTGTCGTGGCCGAAAACATGCGCCGCACGTTCAAGAACATCAGGTTCGCTCTCCTGGTAGGGATTGGAGGTGGTGTGCCTGGTGAAGGGAAGGATGTTCGTCTCGGCGATGTTGTGGTGAGCTATCCTGACAGAACCTATGCTGGGATAGTGCAATATGACTACGGCAAGCTGATGAGCCATGGCAACATTGAGCGGAAAGACTGGTTTTGTGCGCCACCTCGCAAGGTCCTAGCCGCAGTCGATCTTCTGAAGGCGTACCATGCCAGACCTAAAAACCCAGTGAACAACATGTTGAGAATTGTCGACGAGTTAGGTGAGGAATATGCGTATCCTACTGAGCACGAAGACTGCGATCTGCTGTTTCGAGCAGACTATGACCACAAATCCGAAGCAAATACCTGTGGTTCATGCGAGAAATCCGGGCTCGTTCCACGAGCGCCCCGACGCTCCCCTTCTACGCCAAAGATCCATTATGGTATTATTGCATCTGGAAACGTGGTTGTGAGGAGTGGTGTGGAAAGGGATAAAATCGACCGACGGTATGGTGGCTCGATACTCTGCTTTGAGATGGAGGCGGCAGGATTAATGAACAACTTCCCATGCCTTGTCATCCGAGGAATCAGTGATTACGCGGACTCTCATAAGAACGATAAATGGCGAAGCCGTGCAACCGCAGTAGCATCCGGGTATGCTAAAGAACTTCTTTCACTAATCGAGCCGTCTGATGTGGAATATTTGCCCCCTATAGCAGCTCGGGTGCTGGATGTTGGTATGACCATTACGAGGATAAATCCCGTATTTATATATAAAAATGATGTTAATATTGCATTTCAGTCTCCCAGAATATCGCGAAAATCGATGAGAGCATAACCGAAAATACAAAATTACTGGAGCAAGCTGAAGAAGGTGATTCTACTTACATATCTTGATCAGCTATATCCTCTCGACTAACTAGATTGTCCAGAATCTCATGTGAAACGACTGCAAGATCTACAAATCCAGTGTGAAAGATGGCTAAAGCCACCAAATGTCCGACAGATTCAACAAGAACGTGTGCGAAGCAGGCTGCCAAAAACCTGTGAGTGGATTTGGTCAAACACTATATTCAGAGAATGGAAATCTCTGTCCCCTTCATTACCGTCGGACAGCCTGATTTGCATATATGGACCTCCTGGCTGTGGAAAAAGCATCCTGGCTTCTTCGATTGTTGATCAGATGTGGAGGGATATGACGCCTGCATTATTCTTTGCATTCTCTGGTATGCATGTAAGCCAACAGAAGTTAAGTGGATTAGTACGTTCACTTCTGTGGCAATTACTAGACCTGGTCCCTAAAGAACAAGCCCTCCCCATTTTCCACAGCTTCATGCTGAGAGGCCAACCTACAATCTCTGATTTGTGGATGGCATTTCGCAGAATAGCAGCATTAATCACTGAGCCAGTCTTCTGCGTTATCGACGGCGCCGATGAGAATAAGGATGATGTTCATCAACTGATTCAAGAGGTCCATGTTTTTCTCCGGGATCATTCTAATTTTCGTTTCATTATCCTTGGCCGACAGCATGCCTTTCGGGCAATCGGTTCCATCAGGCATACACTCGAAATAGATCCGATTCTGACAAACATCGACATCGATACAGTTATTGAAACTGGAATAGCACGGTCTGAATTCCTTAATAGCTCGCCGTTGCGAGACAGAGTCTTCCGAACTCTTCGAGAGCAGTCAAATGGGAATTTTCTTTGGGTCGAGCTGATGATCAAACATCTCAACAAATCAGTTGGAGTCTCCGACGCACTCAAGCGACTGCGCAACTTACCACACGACCTGCAAACAGCCTATGAAGATTTATTTGGAAGGCTTATCAGCCTGGAACGCTCGGAGTTGAACCTAGCCCGAAAGATTCTAGGATTCATCATTGTCTCCCAACGTCCGTTGAGTCTCGACGAATTGC
Source organism: Aspergillus panamensis (assembly GCA_027569225.1). Lineage (NCBI taxonomy): Eukaryota > Fungi > Ascomycota > Eurotiomycetes > Eurotiales > Aspergillaceae > Aspergillus > Aspergillus panamensis. The sequence goes on along the minus strand of JAPDER010000064.1, from coordinate 56,672 downwards.
AATATTTACTCGCCGCAGACGCCATGTCCATATCTGCACCCAAAGAGCATTCCATCGAGGACTACCTCATTCCGCGAATAGATCGCAGAATCCCAGATATTTGCGGGGATCTTGTCATCATCATAGATGGCTACCTGCACCTAGCCCACTTTTCCATCATGGAGTTTTTAGTCAGGCCGAAGGAGCTCTGGCAGCATCATAGAAGAAGCCGCAAGATAATGCGTGTCTTCCGAGTCCACTTACAGGGCACTCATGGTTCGCTCGCGACGGCTTGTATAGAGTATCTTGAAACAATCTGTTATGGTTCCCCATTGCAATACTGGGCCGACTCTGCTGAAACCATTAGACGTTTTCATCTCCTCGACTATTCAATTAACTACTTGACGGCCCATATCAATCAATCCGACATCAACCGCGCTTCGACGGTGACGAAGATCGACACATTTTTAAATTCGGACAGATGCATAACCTTCCTCGAGCACGTTGCAACGACCATCATTACAGACGAGTGTCTTGAATCCCAGGCTGATGAATTTGAGAAATTCACAGCCTGGCTAGGCGAGGACTGGCATTCCGGGAGACTCCCAGGAAAGGCTTTGGCCCGTCTGCAAGACGAACTTGAGAAACGATCACAGGAGTATGGGACAGATGACTGCCGTACTGAGCGAATTCGCTTATTCCTCTGCCTTTTTCAAGATGCAGCAAAAATCTCCCCGAACAGTGTTCAGCCTGCAGATACTTACAGTGAGAGGAGTGAAATGGAATTGACGCAAATATTACCGATATTGGAAATCCTGCAAAAAGACGTCTCGCCATTCTCCCATTTAAAAGTGGATTTAGTCCTCCGGATGCAGATTCACCTCCAGAAAGTCAAACGCCTTACTACTCCGATACAGATTCTCTTCCAAATCATACTCCAAAAGGCCCCCAGCATCCCGATCTACGCACTCATACAAGTGGGCAATTTCTACCGACAAGTAGATAAATGCGAACAGGCCCTCGAGATATATTTCGCCGCATTCAACAAGGTAAAAAGCAGGGAAGTCCAAGTGAAATCTACCCTACTTTTCCTAATCGGCAGAACCTACGACAAAATGAAACAATATACAAAATCACTAGAGTTCTTCTTAAACGCCCTAGCAGAAGAGGAGAAAGTCCTAGGCCCTGAGCACGCAAATACCTTAGTAACAGTCCACTGGATCGGCATCGTGCATGACCATCTCCAGCAACACGAGAAGGCACTAGATTTTTTCACCCGGGCCCTAGCAGGACGAGAGAAAGTGTTCGGCCCCGGACACGCAAACACCCTAGCAACACTTAACTGGATGGGCATTGTCCACGGCCACCTCCAGCAATACGAGGAAGCACTAGACTTCTTCGAGCGGGCCCTGGAAGGACGAGAGAAAGCACTGGGTCCCGAGCACGCAGATACCCTGGTCACCGACCACTGGGTGGGCACCGCCTACGAACATCTCCAGCAACACGACGCATCGCTCAAGTTCTTCACCAGAGCCCTAGTCGGACGGGAGAGAGTCTTGGGCCCTGAACACCCGGAGACCCTGATCACAGTTCACTGGATGGGGACTGTTTATGTTCATCTCCGGCAGTACCGCAAAGCGCTGGAGCTCTTTACAAGGGCCTTGACGGGACAGGAGAAAGTGTTGGGACCAGAACATGAAGAGACCTTGCGGACGTCGTGTTGGGTAGGTCGTGTTTACTATAATCTCCAACAATATGAGAGAGCGTTGGAGTTCTTTACGAAGGCCCTGGCGGGACAGGAGAAATTGTTTGGCCTTGAACATGCGGAGACCCGAATGACGATTGACTGGATGGGGATGGCAAGAGAATATAGCAACTCTCCCCAAGGGCAGGAAAAGGAGAACGAGTTTGAACTCAAATGTATATAGTGCCGCTTGCATCACACATCTCTCATAGATTGAGAAATTGTGTATTACCTGCATATTACCTGCATTTAGACTATTATATAACGATGTCAACTCTATCGTTGGCTTCTACCGGATTTGATGTGGAATATATTAAAAACTCCGGTTCGTTTGTGAATAATGATACAGCTATCCCGCGTTATATCAAAGTCTATACCACGTTGTATCGTCCTGATGCCGGGGCTCTAGCATCACTGTCTGCGGCGGCAATTGTTCCCTCCTTGAGCAACCGCATTAACTCCCGCATTGCATTCGTCACGGCCAGTTCAGTTTCACCCTCCACAAGGATATACAGCTTGGCATTTTCTCCGGGACCAGGTTCCTTGCCAGTTGGATAGAAACTGCCTTTGGTAGTAATGGATGTGCCTGTCGCCTCGAGGATCTTGGCGACGTTTGTGCGATTGGTAACCGCCCATCGAGCTTTTTCTGGAAAAAGGAAAACACAATGTCAACAATCTGCTCTGACTTCGTAGAACATTATAATGGGAAGGAGAAACTTACGAGGAAAGTCGTTGATTTCCAAAGTAGCATGAAAAGCCCCCGCATCGGGCCCACGATTATCGATCGGCACACCGGATCTCATAACGCCTGCACGGCTCAGGCGCGCGTGAATGTCAGCTACAGCTGAACCCACCTTGTCCAGCGGGTTCTTGGATGCACCGGTAGAGTCCTTCTCAGTCTTGTGCACAGTAATCTTGCCATCCAGGTCGATGCCTTTTGGAACACCGAGTGGTTGGGGTGCAGCAGCGGACTGAACAGAAGAGATCGCCTTGTTGAACCGGTCTTCGGTTTTTTCATCCTTCTCCTCCTTCTCCTCTTCCTCTTCACCTTCTTCTCCGGTCTTGTAGGTGCGTCGTTCTCGCATCCTAGCCGCATCTCGCTCCTGGTCCAGCCGCTCCAGACCCTTTCCACCGAATCCAGACGCATTGGCTTTCTCCTTGCCGGCTTTGACCTTCTCTAAGAACGAATCCACCATCTTCTGCACTGGCTCCGGTACCTTTTGGCCACTTTGTTTAAGGGCCTTGGCGATATCAACCGAGTATCGTTCCTGATCCTCGGTCAAGAATGTGACGGCCGTTCCAGTGTTGCCTGCACGCCCCGTACGTCCAGCACGGTGTACGTAATCTTCTAGGTGATTCGGGGCATCATAGTTGACGACCAACTTCAGCTGCTTGACATCCAGACCTCTGGCGGCAACTGAAGTGGCAATCAAAACGGGGAAAATACCAGCCTTGAAGTCTTCAATGGTCGAGTCACGGTCAATTTGATCTTTACCACCGTGGATGGACATGCAAGGATAACCCTTTCGCATGAGCTCTCTGAGAAGAGTATCAGCAGCTTCCTGGCGATCAACAAAAATCAACGCCCGCGCATCTTCGTTCTCATCACTGGAATATAGGTTACCCAGGAGTTCCAGAAGTCGCACAAACTTCTTATCGTCGCTGCGAACTTCAACGATTTGTGTAATCTCCGGAGCAACAACGCTTTTACCACCAACCACAATCTCGATTGGCTTTGTTAAAGTCTTACGTGCCAGAGCTTCCATATTGCGAGGGAAGGTCGCCGAGAATAACACCGTCTGTCGGTCGGGCCGCACATTAGCTAGGATTTTCATGACTTGAGGCTCAAAACCCATATCGAACATGCGATCAGCTTCGTCCAGCACAACGTAGGTGACCCTACGTAGATTAGTCACTCTACCCGCGTTGGCAGCTAGGAGATCGATCATTCGGCCGGGAGTGCACACAACAATCTCCGCACCGCGCTTTAATTCAGCAATCTGATCTTTGATTGGAGCGCCCCCATATGCACAAACAGCGCGCAGGTTTAACGCCTTCAAGAACGGTTTGCAATCCTTGTGGATCTGCGTTGCCAGTTCGCGGGTAGGTGTCATGATTAGACTGACCGGACCCTCCATGTTCTCCAGTGACCGTTGATCTTTAATATGTCGGAACATCGGAATGAGGAAAGCCATTGTCTTGCCAGACCCGGTCTTTGCCACACCGATAACATCACGGCCAGACATTACCGCTGGAATTGCCTGCGCTTGGATCGAAGTCAGGCTTTCGAACCCAAGCTTATCGATCACATCCAGGGTTTGGATTCCTAATCCGCACTGAGACCATTTCTGGACAGGCTTAGGCACTTCCACTCCTCGAACCTTGATTCCATCAAGCTCCAACCGTAAGCTGGCGGCTTCTTCATCGGACATTTGTGCCAGGTCGCTTGGCTCGGTGTAGAACTGCTTTCGGAATGGTTCATACTCGACCTTTTGATGATTGACGCTAGGGATATCTTTCTTCTTTTTTGCCTTGCTGGCAATAGCGAGGAAGTCTTCAGCATCTCCTTCACCGACTGCAGTCATATCTATGTCATGTTCATCACCGAAAATGGCTTCGGGTTGTTGCGCTTTGGCACGGGAGAACTTTGTGCCAAATACTTTCTTTGGAGGTGCAGTATCGACTAGTTCAGACATGAAGGCATCTAAGGGATCGATATCCTCCTCCTCGTTTGTGTCGACGTCCATCTTATCCGCTAACTGTTCGTCCGTTTGCGCGGTACCGTTAGTTTGAACGGGGCCGTCTTTTGCGTCCAAAGCAAGAGCCTCAATTTGAAGGCGCTCTTCTCGTCTTTCAGCAGCCGCTCGTGCCGCCGCTGCATTCTCTTCTTCGGTACCTCCATCTTGCATATCAACATCTTCGTCGTCATCATCATCATCCTCTGCAGCTATTTCCGCGGGTTCATTAGCATCTTTTCCATCTTCTTCTAACGGCGGGGTAGGCAGTTTTTCCAATTTCCTTCGGGTGGACTCTTCTTCACCAAAACCCAAAGTCCTTGTGGCCGAGGACTTTTCGTTATCGGCTAGCTGTTTGGAGCCTAAGCCAAACCTGCCCACGTTACCCTTCGCTTTCAAGGTCGCTATCAATGAATCGTCAGCATGAAGCTCCAAGCTTGATGAGGGAAGGTGCATCGTACCTGAAGATGTGCTTTCACTCGAAACACTATTGTCAGCTTTCACTTGTGCGTTGGTAGACAACTGCCCACCTACGGTCTTCGTAGAAGAAGGAACCGCAACATCGTTGCCCAGAACAGACGGCGCAGCTGGAGCGTGAGTCGCATTCTTTGCAATTGCCTTTGGATCAAATTTCCCAGCATAGGCAGCGGGGGTAGTATCGCCGCTCTGTGGCGCAGGAGACTGGGGAGCACTAACAGCCGGTGATAAACCAGACTTTCTGTCAATTTCTTCCAAAATGCTTCTCGCTCCGCCAGCTGCGGCAGCTTCCCGCTGTTTGCGTTCTTTTTCAGCAGCTTGTTTCTGCTTCCAGGCTTCTAACTTGGCCAGGCGTTCGGCCCTTTTCTCGTCTTCTGTGGGTGCTGTGGAGGTTCCCGGTGTTGAGGGTTTTGAGGTCTAGAAACACCGTTGTTAGTTGTTCTGAATCAAATATCCACTGGAAATAAAGCTACAAAGGAAAGCACTGGTAGGCGTACTTCACGAGATTTTGCATCTGCCCCCTTGGTCCGATTTCGGCTCTCATCCCGTCTAGACTTGTGCTTCAAATCAGCAGAATCGTCTGTCCGCCTGCGAATCCTGTCGCGGGAATCATCTCGCCTGCTTCGATAATCCCTATCGCGACTTCTTCGGCGGTAATCCCGGTCATGGTCTCTGTCTCGAGACCTACGGCGCTCGCGAGAACGGTCTCGCCGTCGATAGCTTTCTCCATCTCGGTGGTCGTCGCGTCTATCTAGCGAGCGGTCTCGCCTCCGGTATGAATCTCGGTCGCGGTCGCGGTCACGTTCACGGTCACGGTATCGCCGCTGTAATGAAGGGCAAGTGGTTAGACGATATTGATGAAGGATGTTTAGAAAGGGCAAAACGTACCTCGGGACTACGAGATCTCCGATAGCCCCTTCCATCATCTTGTCGGCTCCTCTCATACCGATCATCATCTCTGCGGCTTCGTCTGGATGAGGAAAATGTGCTGCCTACAGGTGATGGTGAGCGAGTATCTCCATGGCGAGCCATTGTTGCAGGCCAGCAATGAGTGAGTTTTACTGAGACTCTAAGAGAACCCGAGGACGCAGTGAGGACAGCAGATCAGCTAGTAAGTTACCCTTCCATTTGGTGTTAGATCCTACTTTCGACGCGTATTTCACCGGTTCTCGACCTAGCGATGGGTGGCGAAATGTGATGCAGAAGCTCTGGTTCCCTCATTGGCGTTTGGTTCCTCGATTTTCACACTGCGACTTGACCCTCACGTGATCATGAGATAAACCGTATCGAGATCGATGATGACAGAGTGAGGTCACGTGTATTGTATTTCCCCTTTCGGCAGACTCAAAACGAACGGAGCTCCAACGCGAGCCCAGCCCCCTCGGTTTCATCTCAAGTTCCTGAGACTATCTAAGCCCCTGCAGCGGATGACCTGATTGCACTAGGAGCGTTTCTGTCTCTGTTAGGTTACCGTTTCGCCATACCTCATCGTCCCATTTTTCTACCTCGAATCTATACCTCCTTCGTTGTTTGGATAGCTATGCCTTTGAATCTAGTTCGGCGTGGAGGGGGTGTCCTCCGACAGCTCCATGTGAGCGACGCCTTTCCCCGTACCGCTCGTGTAGCTGTGTCACGGAGCCATGTCAAACGATTCTCCTTCGTCGCCCGTCGCTCTCCCATCAATGGAATCACTACCACCAATATCCCTCGTTCGAGCGTGATACTCGGCAATCTGATCCGAACCTATGCCAGTGTCGGCCGACCCAAGGGAAGCACTGCAGCGAGGAAAACGACGAAAAAGCCCAAGAAGGCGGCCCCAAAGAAGAAAAAGAAGGAATTGACTGAGGCTCAAAAGGAAAAGAAGAAGGCACGAGAATTGAGCCAGCTAGTCCGAGAGCTAAAGAAGACTTCCCTGCAGCCTCCCAAGAAGCTTCCCAGTACCCCGTGGACACTGGCCGTGACGAGCAAGATTCCAGAGGCACAAGCTACTTCCCAGAGCCCCGGAGAAGCATTCAAGCGAGCTACCGAGCTTGCACGAATGATCAGCTCTGAAGAGCGCGAGGTTTGTCCCGTCCCCTTATGTTTTGATCCTATACTGGCAACTACTAACACACAGTAAAGAAACTCGTTGAGCTTGCGAATGCCAACAAAGCCCATAACAAAGCTGCTTTTGAGCAGTGGATCCTTGCGCACACTCCTCTTCAGATCAAGGACGCCAACATTGCTCGACGAAGACTAGCGAAAATCAAGAACACATCTCTCTCCCTTCTGCGTGATGACCGGTTGGTGAAACGACCAAACTCGCCTTATATCTTCTTTTTCAAAGAGCGACACGATGCCGGCGACTTCCGACACCTGGCGGCGGCAGACGCATCTACGCTGGTTGCACAAGAATGGAAGGCCTTGACTGAGTCTGAGAAGGAGGTGAGTTTTGTATCCGTTTCTTTGTATACCCCAGTTTCTCTCGAGCTAATGGATGAAAATTAGAAATATACCCAGTTGTTCAAGGCTGATCGTGAGCGCTATGAGCGCGAATATCGGGAGACCTATGGCAAAGACGCCCCAACTGAGAAGAAGAGCGAGTAAGACCTTGCATTGCTGATCAATGTTATTGTTATACGACTTTCTTCTAGGGAAGGCAAAGGTTGTTTATGTTTGTTATCTTGGTGTAGGAGTACTCTCGGAGTGAATTATTCTGCTGTGAATTTCTGACGCAGTTTTTTTTTCCTACTCACTCTATCGGCTTGTGTCCTTGGTTGCTATATGACTTGTTTTACCACGTGTTACCCTTGTATTTTTACGACGTTGCCAATATATTGTGATTGTTAGTCAAGTTGGCATGCGGATCAAGTGTCTTTTGGTAGGCAGTATCTTGTAAAAGCTAACCTAAGCTTTGAAGATTGGGCCATGGCAATCTTGCCCTTCCTAGAAAATAAATTAATAGAAAATTTAAGATAAAAGAAACCCTCCGCCATGCTCTTGATGGGAAACGTTTCCATCCTCTATCCAGCAATGCTTCGAGCCATGCAGCCAAGTAATGGAGGCCTGAGCTCTGAAGTTATATTTTAGACTGGGATGGCCTGTCAAAGCACTGGAAAAAAAATGCCTCAAGTACTCCTTAATATGGTCTATCAATGCAAACCATAATTTCATGCATGAAGAGCATTGAGATCATGTAGTATGATGCACTTGCCTGATGATCGTGCTATCCCGGTTTCACGAACCTAGGTTTGGTGGAGGGAGGCGTTTTTGATGAAGATGTACAAAGTAGCCACATTTTATACCCAAGAGCTTGAGAAACTCGAACCTGTGAGTAGATCTATGGTACAAAAGGACTGTTTTTAAAGGTGTCTTGATATGAGAGACATCAAAATTCCCATGTAAGCGGATCTGTGAGGGAGAGATACTCCGGTCCACGTCCGGTCTGGTATTGAGTCACAGGATCACATAAGAGAATATTTAGCCTCTTAAAGGGGTTAGTTAGAGACGTAATCCTGTCAACGACTGCAGAGGCAATGTCATTCATGTTGGGCATGAAGAATCGCATCTTAGCCCTGTACTGTGAATATAGTCGTTGGACACCGCGGTTAGTCTGGTTAATTACCAAGTGGTTAAAAGATGGTGGGGAGTCAGTCAGTCAAACATTATGAGAGACTTTTTTTTCCCGGGTAATCAATCCTCGCGCTGGATCGGTAGTATTTGTTTCTGTTGCGAGGTTTAAAGGCAGGTCAAGATTAGGTAGCTGTGTTCGAATTCAGATGCAGCATCACGGGCTCGGGGAAAATGTCAGCCATAGTGGATATCTGCCAACAAAAAACACTAGGAATAATAAATAAATATAGCGACGATATTCCATATTTGGAGGCGGAGGTATTTCGACGGCGGTGTCAGAAGCAGCAGATACAAATTAGGACACTCCCAACCACCCAATGATGGCGTTCGCCATTCCGAGTCGATGCATCTCATAGGCTGTGGGGGACGCTTCGCCTTCGATGCGGTGAAGAAGAAGCAGCCGCCGCCGCGAGGGACAATCCACATCCCATCCACAAGCAGCATGATCCCGCTGGGGAATTTTCCCTGATACACGAGGCTCTCCCTGATATGCAAGGAATAATTAGGTATCGAGTGACGTTCGAGTTTCCGAGTGTTCTCGTTCCGTAACCTCATCCAAATGCAATGTGATGTTGACCTTTTCCATGGTTGAGGCGACGGATCTCAAAACTCTGGGGGAGCCATGGGAGACAAAGGTGGATACTTATAGTCTTTATGGCTTGCTTGTTCGCTGCCCGAGTCAGAAATTGTGCTGGCTGTCTTCAGGGCATTATTCCAATCATCTTGTCATAATAGTAATAGGAATTGTCATCGTGTGCTGTTTTTTTCTCTTTGACACCTAGTTCGCTCTCCCTGCATGAGGATCCCGCACCCTCCTCTGAATGACCAGCCATCTGATCTGTTTATGGATTTAACTACATCCTCTTCGGTTGAACCAAGGAACCGGCTTTGTTTAGTTTCTCTTAATCCTTCCTCAAACCCCACTTGGTTTGGCGACAACAAACATCAGCTCACCCCTCCGTCGGGCGTTACAGTACGTACGTACTTTGTCGAACTTGGAGTCAAGGGACCAGATGGGGCCCTCCGCAATGCCTCCAAGTAATAAGGAGGAGCGACAGGGAGGAGGAGATAGGAAAAGGATGTGTGTAAAGTTAGAAGGTCGACATATAGTCACTCGGTATGTGCTTGGCTGCCCACATGAAGGAGGGGTGGGATCTTTATCGATAGGATCCCCTGTCCACCGCCCGACTCTTCCACTCGGGGTGTGAGTGGTTTGTGCCTGCGTGACTCTTCATCTTGCGTCTTTTTATTTTCCAATTCCTCCCCCCCCATTGCTCGTTCTTTTCGCAGGTAGCCCCTATCGTGGATTACCGCCTGGACTTCGCCAATCCAATCTTCGATTAGTGGTGTTTTTCTTTCTTTTCCTTTCTAAGTCGTCAACTATCTAGCCTGGTTGGATCCCACGTCCCCAGCCACCGTTTGACTCTCGGGGAATCAGATCAGCCTGGCATTGCTCCGTTATGCCGATCAATGCGTAGCACAGATCCCACGGTAAGCATCTCTGAGAGGGGGGCAGATTCAAAAGAAATTATCATTATAAAAAAAGAAAGGAGAAAAAATTTTTTGGGTCGTTTTGGTTCCAGAGTTTGCGCAACCACTGACATTGTTTGGATGTGCCAAACTTCTTAGTTCGCATTCCTAGCTGTGTCTATCGCATACCAGCCCGGCCAATCCCATCGACTTTTCCCAAGATCTTCAGCAGGAACTAGCCACTCTCCTTCATTCCTTCCCACCGCTCCAGGGTCATGAACTCGAGGGTTTTTCTTCCTATCCTTACTTCTCCCTGTTGAATTACATCCTCCCGTCCTTGGTCGTCTCTGCCCTTTCGATCGAGGCCAGATGCGCTTTTTCTTTCTTCTCTGTCAACAAAATCTAGTTCCCGATTGAGAAGCCTGAAGGGTCATATTGCGTGGTGTTTAATTACCAGGGTTTGTAAACTATTCAAGGAAAAACCGATTGCTCCTTGCTTTCTTTTACCACAACGTTTTTGGTCCCGCTTTACTTATCTTCCATTGTCACTGTTCTAGCTGTTCCGTTATTGCAGGCTTCCCTGAACGAACCTCAGAAATCTTAGATACGAACTCTCAGCCTCGCCCCACAGCTGAGGAAACTCATACTTATGCGCCTGGTGTGAACAAGTTGCTGGCCCATCCTAATGCTCGTCATGGATGTCGCGCACATGGTACTCGACCGTTTCCCACTCAAACCCGAGCTTTCTTCCGGCGTCCAGCTCCCGTTCTTCGGGAAGGGAAAGAAAGGCGGGGCATACGGAAGATGGGAGCTCCTGGATGTCTGGGGGGCTGAACAGGCTTTCCTGGGAAACCAGGCAGCCCCAGTTAGCTTGTCGGGTGGAACAGGGCCTTCTTACCTTAGTTCGCTCCTGAGAATGGAGAACATTGTGGACAAGGTACGCCATCACAAGATCTAGAACTGCGGCCTCAACTTTGCAGCGCTGATTGTGAAATCACTTCAGGATGTCGATGCGCGCCAGAGATTTTTCCAGAGGGCTACATTAGATTTTGAAATGAACCTCAAAATTCCGAGTTCCCCAGACTACGGCACCCCTCCACCGACTTACGACGATTCAGTCAATGACCTTCCTCCCCAATACGATAGCCTTGCGCCGCTGGCACAGCAGAAGGATTTGACCTGCGCTGCAGACTTTGAGAGTAAAAGGGACTCAGAAAATGGATCATCGAGTCGGGCTATTGACTTCGAGAGTCCCCGTGGAATCCGCGAACATAAAGGAAAAAAGAAAAAGGGGCCTAACAAGCCCGCAGCACCGCCACCTCCACCAAAAGAGAGCACACCTCCCCCAGAAGAGAACAATAGTGGTGATAATCCGGATGATGGTGCTGGTAATGACGGGGCAGGCTCTGGCGGTGGGGATGATGGTAATAATGGAGGTGGTGGCGACGATGGTGGTGAGGACGATTGGGGCTGGGGTACAACAACGACTAAAAAGAAGGGCAAGAAAAAGAAAGAGGAAGAGGAGGAGAAGAAACGACTAGAGGAGGAAGAAAGGCTGAAGAAGGAAGAAGAAGAAGAACGGCTAGCCAGAGAGGAAGAAGAGCGGAAAGCCAAAGAGGAAGAAGAGCGGAAAGCTGCAGAAGAAGCTGCAGCCGCTACAAAGAACAGTCTCAGCTGGGCTGATGATGCTGAAGGAAATGATGATTCGTGGGCAGGCTTGGCGAATGTCGGCGGGAAGAAGAAGAAAAAGAAGGGCAAGGTATGTGCCGTTTGAAAGCGGGTCGATGTAATGTCTGCTGCTGACCTCCTAAAGGCTGAACCCCCGACAAATACGTTTCAAGACGTAAGCTTGAATGACGAACCTCCCCAGTTAGATCTAAGCCTCGAACCCCCCAAGGCAGGATCCGGGTTCAATTTCGGCGGATGGGGCAATAGCTGGACGACTGGCGGCAATAAATGGGGCCTTGATTCTCTAAATGGTCTTAAAGGTGACAAGAGTAAAGACGATAACAATCCTTGGTCTATAGGCGCCAAGAACGATCCACTCAAGACGTCTGTGGGATTCGACTTTGGAAATTTCGATAGCCATGCACCTGCTACGAACGGTGATACTGGGGATGACAAGAATGTGGATGACGACTCCTGGGGGTTTGCCCCGGTGAGCAAGAGGGATAAAAAGAAGAAGAAGGAAGAGCCTCTAGCCCAACCCGAGCCAGTCGCGGTGGAGGAGCCGGAGCCGGAGCCAGTAGCGGATAATGCCTGGGGTATCGGCCTTTCGAAAAAAGAGAAACGGAAGGCTAAGAAGGACGCAAAAGTCGAGGAGCCAGCCCACGCAGAGACCATTGTCGATGAACCAAGCAATGATAATGTTTGGGAAAACAAAGAGGCGAATAAGCCTTCTGAGCCGGCTGACGACAATGACTGGGGTTGGGGTATACCAGCGAAGAAGAAAGACAAGAAGAAGAAGGGGGAAGATCCGATATTTGAAGAGCCTCCAGCTCCCGAGCCGGCCCCAGCTGAGACCAATGATTGGCTTAGCGCCGCCTTGACGTCTACATCCAAGAAGAAGGATAAGAAAGCCAAAAAGAAGGAAGAGGAGGAAAGGAAAAAGAGAGAGGAGGAAGAAAAAAAGCGGCAGGAAGAAGAGGAGGAGCGGAAGAGACAAGAGGAAGAGGAAGAGGAGGAGCGGAAGAGGCAAGAGGAAGAAGAGGAGCAGAGGAGGCGTGAGGAAGAAGAGGAGCAGAAGAGACGCGAGGAAGAAGAAGAGGAAGAAAGAAAGAAAAAGGAGCAAGAGGAGAAAAGAGCGAGGATAGAGGAACGAGTGCGCCAAGCCAGGGAGGAAGCAGAAAGGAAGGCCAAAGAGGAAGCCGAAAAGAAAGATGATGGCTGGGGATGGGGTTTCACTTCAACTGACAAGAAGAAGAAAAAGAAGGGCAAGGGTGTCGAGCTTATACCGCCGCCACCGCCGCCAGCACCAGAACCCAAGCCAGAGCCAGAGCCACTGATCGAACCCGAACCCGAACCCGAGCCTGAGCCTGAGCCTGAACTCGCACCTGAACCCGAAGTTGTTCCCGAGCCAGAACCCGAACCTGAGCCGAAAGCTCCATCATTACCAGAAGACCCTCTCTATGACAATTGGTTTGAGATATCGTCGAAAGAGAGAAAGAAACGGGAGAAGACGCTGAAAAAGAAAGGCCTTCCCATACCTGGTAAGGACATTGATTTATCGCCTCCGAAGCATGGAGAGGATCCTACACCTGAGCTAGGATTAGAACCAGCTCCTGAGCCGGTCCAAGAAGAGGTTACTCCCGTAGATCCAGAACCCGTTCCCGACGAGAACAACCAACTCGTCGAAATAGTCCGCGAAGAACCAGAGGAGCTACAAGGTGACACGTGGGGAGTCTGGGGTTCTTCGAAAGACAAGAAAAAGTCCAAAAGGAACAGGATGATTACAGAGGAGCCTCCGCCTCCGGCACCAACACCTCCATCTTTAGGGCTAGCCCTTGATCGAGAAATGACACGTGAATCCCAAAATATACCGGAGGATGCGATCTGGGATGAGCTTGAGGAAAAGCCCTCGAAAAAGAGCATGGAGGAAACTCCGGTGAAAGCTGCCAGAGGATTTTGGGCCACCTTGGGCGCAGCTACTATGGGCAAACCAAAGACTACAAAGAAGAAGTCTGAAGAGAAGCCGATATCACTTGAACCAGAAGAGGAAGTGTTTTCGAAATCTGCCGAAGCCGATCTCATTGATGTTGAAGATGAGCCAAAGCAAGAATCTGCGCCTAGCGCGCCTGAGGCGCCTGCCCCTCCAGAACCAGCCGCGCCAGCCGCTGCGCCAGCGAAGACGATGGCCAACACCTCAAAGTCTAAGCCACTCTCTAAACTCTCCGTTGCAGAGCGCATCAGCGCTCTCGAAAAGGCAAAGAAAGAAAGACTCAAGGAAAAAGCTGCCGAAAAGTTGAAGGTTAAGGAGGTTCCACCCCCGCCCCCAGAACCTGTAGCGCCCCCGCAGCCGGAACCAGTGGATATCGAACCTGAGCCAGCTGAAACCAAACCATCACGGGATTCTGTACCCGGAAGCTTCCCTGACGCGTTTGATGACGATTTTGACGAAGCCCCTATTGTAGAGGCTGAACCAGTGCCGGAACCTGAGCCTGGGCCTCAGCCTGAACCGACGAAGGCAGAAGTTGAACCGGTCCTACTCTCAAAGAAAGCTAAGAAGAAGGAAAAAAAGAAGGGCAAAGTTATAGAGCTTGAACCAGAGCTTGCCCCTGAGCCAGTTCCCGAGCCAGAGCCCGTACGAGACTTAGAGCCAGGGCCGGAGCCAGAGATTGAGATCCTCTCGAAAACAGAAAAGAAAAAGAAGAAGAAAGTGAAACAAATCGAACCTGAGCCAGAGCCAGAAATTGTTCCGGAGCCTGAACCGGAACCGGAACCAGTCCTCATTGCAAAGGCGGAGGAGAAAAAGAAGAAGTCAAAGCTGGTTGAGCCAGAGCCAGAGCCTGAGCCGGAGGTACTACTAGAGCCTGAGCCTGAGCCGGAACCAGTCCCTTTGTCGAAGACCGAGAGAAAGAAGAAAAAGAAAGAAAAGGCACTTGAACCTGAACCCATCCCGGAACCCGATCCTGTCGAACCAGAGCCGGAGGCAGAGAGAGCTATCGACCTTAATGACGAAGAGCTACCGGCTCCCAGACCTGACAAGATGGCTAGGAAAAGCAAGAAAATCTCCAAGCGCGCTATACCTCCTCAAGAGCCCCTCACTGCGGATGAAGTTATGGTAAGCGGTGCGCTAGACCCTGAAGCTGGCGGTCCCCCAACACCGCCACTAGAAGTTACTGTTCCTGAAAAACCAATCAAAAAGGAGCGCACCCGCGTGGAACGTAATGCAGGTGTCTCTTCCTGGGGTTTCTGGGCTACTCCTCCCAAGAAGTCATCTGCCAGGGAAGTCAGACCCAGTCGAAGAGAGCAGCCCGCACCTGAAATGGTACGGTCGAGGTCAATAAGGCAGCCAAGGCTTAGAGAATCTGAGAACGATGCAGAGAGATCGTCTACTTCTGATAGGGACAGACGGCGAGAATCTAGGTCCAACAAAGGCATGGCCTTCTCCAACTTCATCCTCGGGGCCCCTCCCCAACCTTCCCGATCAAACTCCACCCGAAGGGCTCATGGCTCCAAACGCACGTCGAGACACCAGTCAATTGATATGCAAGATGATGCACTCCCGACCCCGCCTCCGGAAGATAGGCCTATATCTGATAAGGCCGCACGAATGATGGGAGTCAGTAACTCGGCTCCTAGAAGAGAGAGGATACATGAACGGAAGCGATCTAGTAGGTTCTCTACGCGAACGGTGTTCGACATTCCAGCTCTTCTAACAGTACTATTGAAGGTGCCCGTGACCCATATGCCGTCGACGATGATGATCTAGTGATGGTTAATCGGGATGATATCGAACTCGATGCCCCGAAAGAGGGTTCAAGGCATTCCGGGAGAGGCTCCGCACAAAGGGTAAGTAACACACCGACACGAAAATCAACAATCCTCTTTCTAACTATGATTCCCATTTTCCTAGTCGCGATCAAGCCCTGAACAACTTCATGATGATGCAGTTATGGTTGAGGCAGAACATGCTCGCCAAGCACCCGATGTATTCTCTGGCCCAGACGATATTGCATTTGTCGAAGCACCACCAAGAGAAAGACGCGTAAAGCGATCCAGTACTGCCCCGCGACGGCCAGAGCCGAGTGGTGGCTTCATGGGCTTGATTGGGTCCCTACGAAGATCTACACGCCCTGAGGCTCCAGAACGCCGTAAATCCCGATCACGTCGTGATGAAGACCCGAGATACATGACTGAGCCCGAGAGGGATGAGTATCGACAGTTGAGGCGTGAGGAGCGGAGACGACGTTCTGTACGACCGGACGCTGATGGTGAGGGCTATGCTCCGGAAGCCGCCATGGCAGGGGCTTTCCCTGAAACCGAGCCGGAAGACGTCGAGGCCAGAAGGGCAGCGCGCAGAGCCCGACGTGCTGCGCGACAAGCCGCTGAGGAGTTGCAGGAAAGTGAGCTCCGTGAAGCGGAGGAGAGGCGTGCACGTCGTCGAGAAATGGAGCGAGCTCGTGAGCGTGAAGAGCAAGAGAGACGCCTCCGAGAAGAGGAAGAGAGACAGATGCGAGAAGAGGAAGAGAGAGAAGCGAGGCGTTTCGAGGAAAGGCAAGCGCGTCGAGCCGCCCGCGCAGAGCGCCGTGCCAGGGAGGAGCAGGAGGCTCGGGAGGCACAAGCCCAAGCCGAAGCCCGAGCTGCTGAGCGACGTGAACGACGGAGACAGCGGGAGGCAGGAATGTACGAGTACCCCGGCTATGATCCCAGGCAAAAACGGCGTGAATCGCGGATCGATGATAGAGCTGCCCATGATTTCTATATTGATGGCCACGAGGGTGAAAGACCTCGTCGCTCCCACCGATCAGGAGATGAAGGTGACAAGTCGAGACGACGCAGGCCCAGGATGCCGGAAGAGAACATACGCCCTCTGCCAATGCCGGCTGGGGCACGAAACGCTAAAACCTCGTCCTGGATTAACTCACAAACGACGGAACCTCCTGAGCCACCACCACTCGTTCCCACTTTCATAGATATGCCTCCCGGCGCGGATGAGCAAATTAACGGACACTCGATCGAATCTGACGAAGAGGCACGACGTGAGTTGCGCCGGCGAGCTCGACGCCGAAGTAAGTACCCTGGACTTGATGATGAGCAGATTGAGGAAATCCGGACGCAGAGACGAGAGGCTCGAAAAGCAGAGCGCGAAGGGCCCAAAACCAGCTCTGGAAGTGGAGACTACGAGCGAGATCGCGGAATGAGATATGATAACCGACAGGGGCCAGATTATTCTAATGCGAAGATGCCCAGTTGGTTCAAGAAGTTTACTGTTTTTTGAATCCAATGACGCAGCCAATTGGCCTAGCATAGGCCCCTTGATGATACAGATGATGAAACGACAGATGATATAACGATAACTTTTTGATTATGATTTTTGTTTCAATTTTGATTTGGACAAATTGATGAGATGCCTGCTTATTTGGTGTTTTTTCTCCCTTGATGCTTTTTCCTGCTTCAAGCTGTGATGCTGATACCTGATGTGATGTACAATTAACGCTTTGAATGCTCAACTCAATCTACCCGCTGATTGTTTCATACATCTGTTGTACGTTTCAACATTTCTATCTATAGATATGCATAAAAGGAAATCAAATAGCCGCCTCTCCCTCCGACCAACATCAAACACGAAACTATCTCCGCTGTCGACGACGAAATCGCATTGATAATTGGTGCAGGCGCAAACGGGAGGAGCTGGTTCTGACATGAATGTGAATGTGTAGAAGATTGATTCATTGATTCACAGCTGATTTCACAGCTTTTTAAGTAGTGAATGCTCATGCTTTTATCCCTCCCCCCCCAAACACCAAAATCCATTAGAAAAAAGAGAAAGAAAGAGAAAAAAAGGGTAGAGGGAGGGAGAGTAAAGAGATACAACAGAAATCGTCGAGAGAACCACACTGAATACACCCTGGTATAACCCGCGGAAGAGAGAGCATTCTTTCTAACTGTGTCTGTGCGGGCGTCTTTGTAGATTTGTCCGTAGTGGGGTGATTGAATACGGATTTTGAGGGTATCGACCGGGTAGACGAGGAAGTCGACCGCTATGACTGCGACGGCGCCGGACTGGGTATACGGTGATTATCAGGGATGTGGTTAGTTGAGTGGTTGGGGGGTGAAGGGCAGTGCGTGGATGGAGTGACGTACGATCTAGATGTCGAACTTGGTGTTGTCCATTGGTAGGGTATTTTTTTTTCAAAATCCTGGTGGTTTACATTGGAGAAATCATAATGATATTATGATAGGCTTGGGATCTCATATAATCAGGTATGAATGAGATCTCCAAGATTTCCTGCTGGTTCATACTTCAGATGTCATAGAGATCTTATCTAATCAGGTTATCACTTAACTATCAGTTGATAAAGGTATTTATCATCACGTGGTATACAAACCCTAGGCCGCGATTAGGGCTAGATGGATCGAGATCTCATTATCAGTGAACAGGACACGCGTGGACCAGTACTATCGGGTAGTACAACTTGAAGGTAGAAATAACGTGTTAAATAATATAAGCCAATCAGAACATCTCTAGTCATATCCCGTAACTCTATTTGTCACCGGAATCAACAAACACGAGACATATTAACAGTCAGATACAAGAAAATTTTCCCGTTCCTTACGCCGTAAGGTCATGCATGTAATTCCCAGTAATCCCCACACAGTTCGTTTGAGATAAAAGCATCAACCCGTTCCGTCACATCACTCTCCCTTCTCGCTCACACCCCCTCACTTGGCAAGCTCTCCAGGCAGCAGATTGCCCTTGACCGCAAACATCTTACCCGTCGTGGAGGAGACGAAGCTGTCGATCTGGCGGGCGTACTGCTCCACCTGGCGGCTGTTCAGCATGCTGTCCAGGCGGCTAGGCTCCTGGGGCAGCTTGAACAGTCTTTGCCACTCGTCCTCGGGGAGGAGAGGCTGCTTGAGGGTGGCTCGGCTGGCGTTCTCGGCCTTGCGCTTAGCTTGCCAGGCAGTGATCTTGGCTTGCTCTCGGGCAAGCGAGCGCTGGTAATACTGGAAGTTGCTAGTCTCTGTGTGGTGGGTCTCGATGCTGTCGAGGAGGAGGTCGCAGTTCTTCTCGAGGAAAGGATCGATGCTGAGGGAGAGGTTGTCGAAGTTGGGTGCCAGGATGGGGTTGTTATTAAAAGGTCCAGACTCCAGGGCGGCAAGAGATGGGGGGAGATCGGTAGACGCCGTCTGAGAGGGGCTCTGGAGCTGGTGAACGAAAGAGGTGATCAGATGAGAGTTGTGGATTTCAACTGGGAGTTCAACCAAAATATCTTGGTATCTGAGGTTAGACTTTTGCAGCCTGGGAAACAAGTTAGCATACACAAGTCACTCTGAAAGCTCTGAGGAACCCGTAGTAAATAGTCATCCTATTTGCAGAACATACTCTTCAGCAGTAAACTTGTTGTCCTTGAAAGCAGTCATGAACTTGGGGGACAGGCGGAAAGCTCTCAGGCTCAGGCTGCCCTGCGAGCTGCGGCTGGCATCGTGGACAAGAGCGACTGTCCTTTCATTCATCTCTTTCTGGTAGAAGAACTGGTTCTCGATCACGTTCATGTTGACAAAGTTGCCCATGTTGGCGCTTGTGTACCAACCAACATTGTTCGCATCGACGTTGACTTCCCGGAGCATGCGAATCATCTCCGCCTGGTAAACGCTGTTGGCCTTTGCGCGGGGAGCGGCGGCGGCAGGGTTGGGCGTAGTGTTGTCAAAGTGCGACTCTGCAGGCATTTCGACGACGGGGAAGGGGAAGGAGTTGGTGATTTCGAGGGTACCGCCCACATCCATACCAACGATCGATCCAGTCGCAGTCGTGGGGAACGATTGGGAGCAGTGCTTGATAATCTTCATAACGACCTATATTTTTCACCAATATATGAGTATTCTCACCTTCCATCACGTATATCGAAAAATTACGAAAATGCGGGCGGGGGGGAGGTTTTTTCGGTAAGGAAATGCTCATACCAAGGCCTCGACCTTGACAGCCGTGAGGGGGACTTCTTTCCTGTAGTAAGACATTAGCAAAACAGATACCAAGACGACTCAGACAGGCCGATAGGCACTTACTCCGCCATATTGGATGTTGTAGCGCGGGGAACGCGAGTGACTAGATGGCGACGACGATGGAGTTGAGATGGTTTGTGTGGATGGAATCGAACATTTTCCACCGCCTATCCCCAAAGGTGGTTAGCGTGCCAAGATTTGGGAGACACTGCTTTCGCTGAAATGAGCCATTCTTGACTTCTCTTTATACATTTCAACTATAGGAAATTGATAGTGTTGGCTACAATATAACTGCCCTAATCTGTTGCTACACTATACAGGGTGTTTGTTCGGCCTATTTACCATACAAAAACTTGTAGGCAAGCTACAACTGGCCGTGAACCCGCCCCAGTAACCACGACCATGAGCAATGAAAACGTCTAGAAGTATATCATGGGCACTAAATAAGCACTCTTAGAGATGGCAATGATTATATGACAGGTTGGGTATTGGAATTCTTTTCTTGCGCAAGGATAAACACCGATTTCAATCTATCACATCCAATTGAGGGGTAGTGAAATCCATTTGCGGGGTCCTCTCATTTCCTGCAAGCTCAACCACAACCATCACTTCTCTCCAAGATATAAAAGACTCCAGTATCCAAGTCTCGCTCATTCCATGCCCCAATAACCCTCTAATCTGAACCTCAATCCCCCTCCCTCTCCCACTCGTCGACCATGTCCTTCGAGACCTTCCATTACGGCGACCACAGCCTCCAAACCGTAACCGTCGCAACCACACCAACCCCTCACAGCGACAGCTACTGGGTGATGTACTTCCCCCCTTTCTGATAAACCTACAACAAGCGCTCTTTCAAACCCACCTCAATGCCATTTTCCCTTACCTACTCACTAACATAACCAGCCTCATCCACGGCGGCGCCTGGCGCGACCCAACCCAAACCGCAACCAACTATCTCACCCCCGCAGCCTCCATCCTCTCCAACCCCTCCTCCCCCGTCCCTTCCCACATCACAGCCTTCGCATCCATCAACTACCGTCTCAGCCCCCATCCTTCGCACCCGCAGGATCCCTCCACGACGAACCCCCACGAGTATCGCTCTGCGCAACACCCAGACCACCTCAACGACGTGCAAGCCGCGCTGGCCCTCCTGCAACGCAAATACGGTTTCGGGTCCAGGTACATCCTCGTCGGACATAGCTGTGGCGCTACTCTCGCATTCCAGACGGTGATGGGGCGGTTCCGGGACCCAGAATACCCCGCTCCCACGGCTATATTGGGTATGGAGGGGATATACGATTTGAAACTGCTCCGGGATACGTATAGAGATATCTCAGAGTATCAGCGGTTCATTGAGGGGGCATTTGGGGCTGAAGATGGGCTATGGGGGCTGGCTTCGCCGGGGCTGGTTGATGATGGTAAGGATGGGGTTGCGGGGGGTTGGGAGACGGGACGGTTGGCTGTGTTGGCGCATTCGGCGGGGGATTCGTTGGTGGATTTCACACAGCGGGATAGGATGAGGGAGAGCCTAGCCGGCTGGGAAGAGTCCGGTCTCGGGTTGAACAAGGTTGAGATGCTGGATGTAGAGGGGGAGCATGATGATCCTTGGATGGTTGGGGGAGAGCTTGCGCGAGCGATTGCGTTCGTTCTTCAGAGGCTCCAGGACATGGGTCTATTACTGCCTAGGTACTCAAAAGGTAGCTTTACTTCGTAAACTATAGACAGTCTGTGTAGCAGGGGATTAATTACAGGATATTTGGTTATTTTTGGATTATGTTCCTCAACCCTAGGGTGGGGGGATGTAACTAGTACACATTAGAAGAAAAGGAAAATAGACCTGCCATTTTCAAAACTTCCAACACCTACCAAGACTCGTTATCATGAATGCACAAGACGCGTAAAAACCGTACGCCCGATGTATCGGAGAGACAACCACATAGAAACAAAAAGATAATAGGAAAGAAAAGCACAGGTGAGGAAGCCAAAACGAAATGTAGTCCCAAGATCGTGCTGTCCTGGGAGATAAGGTAGAAGATCGCATCAAGACAAGGAAGTGAGAAAAGAAGCGGAGATAGAAAACATTATTTCAGTTCCCAATATCCATGCGGCCCGAGGCAGCATCACCTAGAACCCTCCCATCCTTGGCATCAACACCTTGATCCTCTTCTTCATCTTCCAGGTCTTCGTCCTCGCTTTCTTCTATGTATCTCGCTTCAATGCCGGCATCGCGGAGGCGCAACTTGGTGTCTTCACGGTAACGATCCTGCCAGCGTGCAAGTGCCGCACTCGCATGAACACGGAATCCAAAGATACGAGGCTCGTATCGGCGAATACTCTTTTCGGGAAGCAGAGCTGGATAGACCTGGAAGAGCATGCTGGGGAAGGAGCTGCCAAAATATGCGCCATCAATGGAAGCGTGTCGGGATGATTTGGGGTTATAGATATCCTCGCATTTAGAGCAATACAGGCGAACAGTGCTCGCATTGGCGATATCGTGCTGGCCCATTGGAAGGAGAGGATGTCCGTCGCACATAACGCGGGGGCACTTTCCGAAATCGCCCTTCTTATACTTCTCGACCTGCACACCGAGAGTCAGCAACTCCGATTTGTATACCCTTGTGCTTCTGCGTACCATCTTTGCAAGACCACGTGTGGTGACAATGTATCTGGCATGAACCAGTCCGTACAAGTGACGTGCGGATTTTTCGATTTGCTCACGGAGGTCGTCATCGGCATCGAGATCAAACACGTCGGTCACGAGGTCGAGGGCATACTGATAGTAAGGCACTTCGGTATTAAGGCCGGTAAGGTTGAAGCGATCGGTTAGGTATTCCTCGTCGATTTCGCAAAAGTACTCGTTTCCCCGGGATGAGATGAACTGTATGCGCCAATTAGAGTTTGGTCGTGGAAGCGGAACTGAGTACGAGAATTCGTTGGACATGCGCAGGGGGATGACAAGTATAAAGTGTGACATGGAATCAGAGCGAGGGGCATGGGATTCCATCGCTAGCACTCTGGAAACCCCGCCCTGGCCAGGGAAGCAAAGAGAATACGGTATCCAGCAGAATACCCTGAAGGAGATACATAATGATACTTTGACAAGCAGTCGGTCATCTTTATATATCATCTATCCCTTATGCCGGCCTGGTCTCAATGGCATCGTGAACGGCAACCATGACCCATCTCTTTATGGAAAACAAAACGGCAGCCCAAACTTCGGGGGAAAGTGGCAGTCCAGTTGTAGGGGAAGGTATAAAACTTACCCAATCCCTCCAATAGCTAGTGTAATCACTGTCGGTCTCGCTGTTAAAATCTTCCATCATCTTGACGGATCAACTGAGAAAAAAAAAAGAGGGCGATATCCGGAGGCAAGATTATTTCTTCGCTTTGCCTGTAGCAGTTACTGAGAAGACTGGGTAGAACGACCCCAGAGCACGAGAGCCCCCAGAACTGTACAGCAGGGATAATCTTCCTCAAAGCATTCAGCACCTGCTATAGCCAGTATAAATAAAAATATAAGGCGTATTTCCCTTTGTCGATGAAAGAGGTCTGCTCAAGTTCTGGAGATCCACTGGAGTGTGTGTCTTCGCCATCCTTCCGTTGGCTGTTATCAGTGGATCACCCGATTCCGGATTAGCGCGGGGTTTGGCGGTGAAGATTGTTCGGTTTTATTTCCCACCGCCTAGGCTCGTTCTTATTGGGTCAAAATTATGGTTGCCTGAGGCACAATTATATACTTCAGATTGTCCTCAAGCCAACCAGAAATCATGGTTTGATGCTGCTCTGTGCGCAAATAAGGGAGGTAACTAGGTTGTGTGCATTTTATGAGTAAAGAAAAGCGAGAGAGCGTGGGATATTATTTTCTCGTATCCATCCCAGCAACAGCCAGCCCCAACATCACCCAGAATTTATCGGTATTTGGTACTTGCTCTTCTTCATCGACAAGTAAGCTTCAATCATGATGATATTCATTTCTAATCAAGATATTAATAGCTACTTTCCAGATATCCTAGTTCTGTTTTCTCCCCATAATACCCTCAAATATCCCCAAACTCCTGGAATCCAAGCCTCATGAGAAACCGCTGGTAATGAAGGAATGGAAGGCATGACAAAGGAAATCAATGTAAAAAGGAATGAATGGGGTAGGTGGTGGGAATTTAATCGTAATCATTAGAGAAAGTCCGGATGGACAGTGTTGTGTGTTTTGCTCATTCCTGGATTTTACCAGTCACCTTTGCATAAACAATCATATCACCCCGGCGAGTATTTCCGACAAGATAGTCGCTTACAATCTCGACATCCTCGGGGGTAGTATCATGCAGCTCAAAGTCAAATCGACGGGCAATGTATGCAATCGCCAGGTACAACTCGCTATAGGCCAGGCTTCGATAAGTTAGTTCTCGAACTAAATAGCATCGTATAACCGCGAGGAGAGGGAAAAAAACAACGCACTTCATTCCCAAACACATCCGACTACCTTTGTTGAAGGAAGTGATATACCGGAACAGCTTATCGTTTATGGTACCGTCGGCTTGAATCCATCTTTCCGGGTCGAACTTTTTCGGATCTGGGTAGATGGATGGATCGAGGTGAACGAAGTAACTGGACATGCTTATTGGTGTCTGGAGGTAGAGGTTAGTGGCGTTCAATTTTATAAATATATGAGAACTCCTACCCCGATAGGAATCTCATATTCGTTGTACTTCAAGACTTCGTTGGTTGGCACTCTGGGAAGTCGACAGACAAGGCCAAAGCCCAGACGAAGACACTCGCGAATCACACCGGTCTGGTTTCGATGGTAAGCATTTCTAAGCCAAGATATAGTTCACAAAAACTTACTAGATAGGGTATCTTCTCGAGCTCGACCCAGGTTGATGTACTCTCTGGTGTAGGCAAAGCCTTCTTCAGTTCCTGTCGGAGTCGATCCAGGATCGGTCTGTTTTGAGTGAGATGATACGTGGCGACAGTCAACATCCGAGATGTAGTTTCAGTGCCCGCGCCCAAAACTAAGAAACTCTCCTCTTCAATACGCTGTAAGCTCCGCTCTGCTGCCGGAATACTTGGATCTATGAGTTTGTCATAGATGGTTGCATGCTTAGAGCTACCCTTCTTGTCTCCTCGAAGAGACTCTACAGCCTGATCGGCAATGCCCTTTGTGAACTCAAACATACCAGCTCTCCCTGGCAGGAGCTTCTTCATCAACTGGGGAGGGATCTTTCGTAACGATGGTGTCAGGAACGGGAAGAACCGGTTGAAGTGCGATAGCTTGGTAATATCAACCACCCCCGAGCGAATATCAGTACGGAAGTTGGGGTCATCCAGGAACTCTCCAGATTTGCCGTAGCAGCAGAAGGTGATGATATCAGAAGTCAACGCAGAGTAAGCAATTTCTAGCTGGACAGTTCGCTGCGTTTCGTAGAACTCTTCGAAGCGCTCGATTAGCTTGAGCACTCGTCCTTCAATCACGGAGTGCAGTTCCATGATGGAACGCTTTGAGAAGAAGCTGTTGAGAACGTTCCGACGGGCACGATGCAAGTCATGGCTCACAGTGCTAACAAGAGATGTAGGTAGCGCGAACGCCGGCACATATTGGGGATCCTTCTCACGAGGCCGGGTGGCAGTGGTATAGATATCATCATAGTACTGAGAATCCTTGATGTGAACCTCGCGAGCATTGATACGGACGATGGGGCCTTGTTTTGAGAAGCCACAGAGTCAGTCCCATGCGGTCGATGAGAGGGTCGAATCATGAGAACTCACCGTATTTCTCGTGCCACTCTCCAATCTTGAAGATGAACTGGCCGCCGCAAATAACATCATAATAGAATTCGCACAATTGAGTGATGACTGTCAATTTGGGGCCAGGGATCTTGCTCAATGGGTGGAAATACAAGCGGTAGATGGATCTGAAGACAAAATAGAGAACTGCCCCAAGAAGAGCGAGCCCAGCGTGGGAGGTCTCCAGCAACATCGTGAATGTTGACTGGAGAAGCTATGAAGGAAGTGCTTGGGAAAGGAGGAAGCCGTTGTAGCAATTGGCCATTCCAAGGTGTTCCTTATATGCCCCAGGCAGGAACAAGGAAAGTGGAGGCAAATGGCCAACGCAGCGTACTTGTGTTTCTAACGGACCCGGTTAGCATTGAACTAAAACGACCGGACTGCTTCCTATCTGGGTCGCGTCTATGCACAGTCAAGATGCAGTGGCCGGGGAGTAAATGCCGGACGGGGGAGTCAATGCATGGCGTGAATGGCCAAGTCATCATCATTCGTGATCCAGACTGACGGATCATCGCTACGAGGCCACTCATTCGTGGTGAATACTTAGGGCGATCCTCTATTCCTGCAAAAGCCAACTAAATGGTAATCCCGAAAATTGGGCTCTAGCCAGTCGGAGGCCATTGATGACAATCTACGACTTTCATCAGACAACAGGATTCACTACGAAAGGCAGAGGGGTAGGAGGTGAGAGAGAAGAAACAGTAAGCGAGCGGCTTAAGGGAGGGGTAAGTAAACGGTGAGCTAGTGGATTCATACTACAATTTTTAACTTGAAGGACTGAATCACTGATAAGGCTCGCTTCCGGGATATTTATAGCAGTGAGAGCGAGAATTTCAGTTTTTTAATAACCTTATGCATTCAGATTTGGGAATCCAGATCCGGGACGGGGGTTGTGTAGGCTCTCTTTTCCATTGCCTTATTCCCACGCGGTTGTCTCCCAACTGTGGAGAAATCAAGGTCTGGCACTGTGTGGACAATGGAACAATAATAATGAATTGAATCCTGCATGACAAAGTCTTTGTGGGATACGTATATGCCACTACCAGTATCACCTTAGTAGGTGTCATAATAGGTCTCCACAATATGCACATTCCAATCCTGCATGCATAATTCTACGGTGCGGTGTGCTGCTGTCTTGGAATCAGGAATTCAGCTGCCAGTGAAGAAACATTTTATCGACAAGCCAAAGCATGGGGTTATCCCTCACTGTACCAAATATGTAACTCGATCAACCTTACAGAGGAACTGCAGAAAACCTAAATCTAATTTCATCATGAGATCTCATTCAAGGGATGGGTTTCTCAATTATCTACCTCAGCGGGGGTGTTCAATTCACTTTACTCGCTTTATTCGCCCTGGAATTTTCACTCTCGTGGTCGTAAACACTACCTGACATATCCTGAATATTTCTCTCTCCTATTCCGAAGATGAAGCTACGCATAGTCATTTTCGCAGCGACTATCTCTCCATTCGCCATGGCTACTCCCACCCCCATCATTGATGTGATTCTAGATATCCAAGGGTCCTGTCAAATCGCAGGAGGGGATGATATCGCCAATCTAGCCTGCAATAATACTGTGCGTTTCCTTAGGATGGTCAAAATATGACCGCGGGTAAAGCTAATGATATTTTCTAGTGTCTGACCCAGGGCCAGGGCTGGAAAGGCGGGTATTGCGATGCTGAGCTGTATGTATTGCTTATTTTCTCCAAACAACTGATACTAAAGTGTCCAGAATATGCCACTGCACGTTTTAAAGGGATTCAAAAGATACTATAGGGCTTGCATTGATTTGATATCGGAAAAGTTTCATTAATGTAAAAGGCATGGATCATTATGGAAACTATGGCTTAAACACCGTCATTAAATCGATAAGCATTCATCCATCTCTGGAATTTGATTAGTTTAGGTCAAGTTGCGCAGAATGTGTTGGAATGATTGACTGACCTCATCATATGGTTTCGAGGAGTCGCAGAAGCGTAGGTCCGTGGCAAGACGGATCACATTATCTGGGTCATTGTTGACAGTTGAAGCGTGAATCTATCCTCATTGCAACGTATTAGTAGACCTTCGTCAAAGATTGCTAAAATACAAAACGTACCATATGTGGTTTGTGCAAGACAATATCCCCAGCTTCGTACGCAGATACAAGCCAGCGTCGGTTCTGCTCCTTTGCAAACTGGGCAGGAAACTCTGAAAGCAGTCCTGTGGCCATCATATTCGAGTTGAAGGCCGACCTGGCTTCCTCCTCCGTCAAGCCAGCTTGTTTAGCCTTGGTGGTGAACTCTTCCTCGATTTTCAACCCTACTCGATCACCTGCACAAAACAAACCCTCCCATTAGCCAAACCCCAAGCAGTCCAGTACCAGATAACATACCATCTTCCAGGTAAATCAGGCCACCCCCATTCACCTTCACATCCCCAATAGGCACCCAAGCCGTTACACTCGTCGGCTCCCCATGCCTCAGGAAGATCTGGTCATAATGCACCCCGATCGGCTTCGAACCCGGGATATTGTTCCGCAGTAATGTTCTCCGAAACGTCAAGGTATTCTCCCCCCACCCCGAGAACCGAGCGACAAACTCATGTAGCTTCGGATGCTGACACAGCTTCTCCACATACCAGTCCTTGTAGTGGGCCTCGATAGCGCGGTCCACGAACTGCGTGGCATTCTCGCCACCTGGACGCCCATTACCGCCAACATTTCCAGCCCCGATCCCCGGATAATGCTCGGGAGATTTGGTCGGGTTGAAGATACCCTCGACGGGGTCAGTGCCCTCCTTCAGGACCTCGGTAGGGGCGAGGTACTCGAAGTACTTCCGGCGGGCTTCAAGGACATCCTCGCGGGGCAGGAGCTGCTTGAGGAGGAGGTAGCCGTCTTCATGGTAGCGCCTACGGAGCTCCTCAAGGGGCAGAGTGGGATCGGAGGGGCGGAGGAGGGCAGCGTTGTCAGTAGTGAGAGGACCGTCGGTGACGGAGAGGGCTTCTGTTAGGATGCCAACCATGATTTTTTGTGACGAGGGTGGAGGATGGATGGGACAGAGTAAAAGCGATGAGGCAGGAAGAGGGAAGATGTTTGGGGGTGTTCATCGAGGGTGAGTCTCTGTTTAAATATGCCATTTTTGTCTCGTCGGGATGATATCTCACCTGCCCCGCATCGTCTTTGGATTCGGGGGTTGGAGGTGATGCATGGAGCTTGAATTATTCTGGTATCAAATTATCCGAAAGATGTTTACTGGATGGAGATCCCCACTGAATGCGTGGAAAATAACTCGATTAGATGAACCAGCATCGGAGGGCGGGGGGCTCCAGTACTACCTTGGGTATGCAGTGCGGGGAAAGATCCTCTTTTCAACTCCGTACAGGTACATTTCATCATCTCTCTATCCAGGGTATCATCTCTAACAAATATACCTCAGTGCGACCATCAAACCTCGTCTACCCACTTCTTGAACTCCCAACTCCTCACGTCATCTCCTACCACCAATTCCAACGTCGTGAATTCAATGCGTTCATACATCTCCCTCGCTGCTGCTCTCGCCTGTTTATGCCATGGTCCAAGACCCCCCAGACGAGCATCTTCCCGACTTCTCCATACACCTTTACCACATTAATAATCTTCCGGGCATAGGGCAAAGGTGAAATAAAGTAAAAAGGAAATCTTACATGTTGCCAAATTCTCTCTCCTCTCATTCTTCGTCCCAAACCAATACTTCAACAACCCCCCACTCTCCACCGCCTCCCGATGCGAGTGGAAATCCAACTCATGCAGCCGGTTTGAATTCGCATCAGCCAGGAGAATAGATTGAAACACGACGACATAGAAGCTTTGTTTCTTCCAAGTGTGGTTCGCCACGCGGGAGAGTTCCCGAAGAAATGCGAACACGGCGCTCCAATTGAGTGCCTCGGTATATGGCGCGGTGGCGTAGTCCTCCCGCACTGTGGTAAGGGCTGACAGAGCCTGGGCGAGTAACTGATTGGGTGTGTCAAGGGTGGTTAAGTCTAGTAAGTGGTCTGGCTCGTGGTACGGGGATGAGACGATAAAGTGCGATGGATCTGAAGATACGGCTTTCGGGTTCAACTTGGAAACTTCTGATCCTTCATCGACGGGGATGGCTTGGACATGTAATATTTGAGGTTGCTTGTCATTACTTTCGTCTGGGATGACGCTCTGCGTAACGGAAACTGACACCATTTCTTATCTTTTTGCTATACTCGGTTTTTAGCGCACCACGACAAAGCATTGAATGTGAGAAAGGCACAGGAAAAACCCAGATTGATTACAGAAATGAAAACTTTGAGAAGACCCTGGGGGGAGAGAAAGTTATAACAATAATTGAGTCAACAGGGGTCAAATTCCTCAACGAAGGCTACGATGGGTGAAGATTCCTCCCAAAGCACGCAATATGATGACGGAATCGCCCACATTCATCTCATCAAGAGCGTCAGGCTTCTCATTCTTTTTTAAAATAATGGAATCGGCCCATGGCTTATGATTGATGATCTTTTCCCCCGGTATTTTTGCTTTGATTATTCCTTTACTCTGAGGGTGGGTTACATACCTAGCTACATTGACAGGCAATGAAGACCAGGATTTGGAGATATAATTGGAACCATGTTATTGGTTACTAGTAACTGCCTAGTAGTCGTACTAACAAACCTACCTAAAGGTAGTTCGTACCTAATATCTAATACTAGTGCTATTATTAGGCACTATACTCGGTGCCTTCACTGTGCTGCCACAACTCCTTACGATGACCTCATAAATTGATGACCAGAATCAATAAGAGATCCCTACTGTCACTGCCAAGGGTATAGGGCATGACATCATCTACACGCGGCAACCAGTCTTATATATAGGTCTACCTTCCTACCAACCTCTTGTGGCTTCAATCACTTCTAAACCCATATCATTTACACCAAATCTGCCTCTCACGATGTCTCCTTCTGTAATAAAAGCGAACACCCAGAGCCAAGCAACCCTTTGAATGGTTTGACCTCTGTTCCACTCAAGATCCAGTCCGCAGTCCGCAGGATCAAGAATGATTTCTATCAAGTCGAAAATATCACCAGACTGTAAAAGTATGCTATGAAATCTTAAGGCATGCTACATGGGATACATGCATATCTTTCGGGTTAACAGCTTCTCTATACCTCAAGAAAACGAGCTCGAGATACCTCTTCGAATAATTAATTAACGGACGGCTTCTTATTGCAGCGAATTTTATAGATCTACAAAGCCCAGCAGTACGTGACCACGGAGGGGACCATTCGAAAAACGACCGATGTCTATTCCACTACACGACACGGCTTGCTTTGCGAACCCTCCGCGGGGCCACAAAGATCTGACAACGAAAAACAAGAATGCGTTAAATTTTCAACTGGGTCAACCCCTCTTCCCGGCCAAATCGAAAGTCTTGGGCAAAAATCTCAAGCCCGAGAGAAGCTTCCCGACATGAGCCACGCCTTCCAGGGCCCCAAGTCACACCGCAAAATTACCGCCGCGGTTTTCGAGTGCGGTGCGGGTTTCATCAAGTCCTATGAAGAACTGGTGGAATATATGAGAGAATGGCTACTGAGAACAAGCGTCTGATCTCCGTATGGCGAGTCGTTTTTGTCGATATATGTCAACAATGATAAGGCTGCATTCAACATAAAGCTTAGGGCCAGGCACAACAAAGCTCGTGTCACTCGTTTGTTCAAAGTTAATGCCTGGTTGAAAAGCGTTTTTGAAGTACAGCTCCAGCATACTGCTCGAATTCTGGTGTTAATTCGCCATGCAGGATTCAAGGGCCTACCTGGGGAACCCCGAAAATGGCGATTTATCCGGAGATATATTTCTGACATAGAGATAGCCAAATTGAATAATATCGGTTTCTCCTTATACTATGCAGTCTACGCGGTCCTATTGTACGTTCCAAAATAGCTTAAATAAGAAATATCCTATACTCAAGGATTGAAGGGTTTAAATAGTGGAAGCCTATCATAAATTGATTTTATGGTATCATGCGAGTCCCAGGCCAACCCCGATAAGTCTCTAAACGCCTGTTAAAATGCTCACAATAGCCGCAGGGGGACAAAATAAAATAAAAGCAAGCAACACGAAATAAAGTTGAGTAAAGCTACCGCTTTAAAGGTGGCGGGGGAGGACCCATTTTGCCTGCGCCGGTATCAACCTTCTTGTTAGGTAGCGCCGGGACCTTAAATCCACCATTCGCCCCCTCGGACGAATTGGCGGTGGTGCTCTGGCTCCCAACTTGGGTGAATGTGCCAGATTTGAACCATCGGTCCTCCTCCGCTTTGCGTTTGCGGTTTAGTTCAGCTTGAACCTTAGGATCAACAAGTTCGAGACCCTGAACGGGCGTGAAGGCAATGGTACTGGCTGTACCGGCTGAACCACCAAACGAGGTCCCAACGCCAGACGTCCGAAGTCCTTTTGCTTGGAGAACACTTGCGGTACCGCTTGCGCCTTGACCGAATCCGCGCAGGGATGAAGCTGTGCCGCTGGCTGGGGTTGCAGCGCCCCAACCCTTGTTGGATTTGCTGAGTTTAGCCCGGGTTCTTTGGTCGATTTGGGTGGCTCGGATTCGTCCATCATTCTGTTGGCCCAGCATTCCCAGCCCAACTGTTCCTTCGCCCGTTCCGTAGCCGACCTCTGCCTCTTCCTTGCCAAATGCGACCCGATTCTGCGCCTTCCGAAGTTCCGTCATTGCCACGGCTTCCTTGGCCTTTCGAGCCCTTCGACCTCCTCGTTTCCTAGACGGCTTGTCATCCGGGGCGGGGAGGGCCCGGGTTCCCGCATTTGGTGGGGGTTCGGTCAATTTCTCCAACCGCTGGAAACAGTGCTGTTTCAACTCCTCCCCCAGGGATCCATCGGGACTATAATTCGAGACGTCTGCGCGGGTGGCGAGAACCATCTTGGCCGACACGATGCGGATTGCCTGCCGCTTCAAGTCGTTCGGGATGTCCTCGATAATCGGCGAGTTGTAGAGAAATCCTTGCGATCTGATTCCGATATTCGTAGCAAAACCCAACCCTTCCTTCCTCTTCGAACCTTGAGCGGCCAAGTTGCAGGCCGGGATTTTGGCCAGCTCCAGTAGACCTCCGCTTTGATTTAGGAACTGAGCTGCCGTTTCTGGTCCAACCAGCGCCGCTAAATTTGGGGCAATCTGGCTCATGCGGGACTGAATGCTTTGCGTGAGGGCCGTCCGCTCACGATCCAGCTTCAGGATCTTCTCGCAGGTATCCAGCACAATCTTCAGCTCCGCCTCGCTCATCTCCCGACCCCGTGTCGTTGTACCTTCGACTGCGACCACCATCAAAGATGGTCCATCCAGGATAGACTTCAAAGGCACCCCGACCATATTGTCTGCCGAGTTCGACAAAGCTTTGATATCATTCATCGGTCCATTTTTGAGAATCGCCACGGTTTTCGCGTAGTCGATGGAATTCGTCACGAGCGTTTCCAGCTCCGGAAACCGAACTGAGTAGTGGTCGCGTAGGACTTTGTGTAGTCGCGTCAGCTCATCCGCTGTCGATAAGGCGACTTCGAACTCGTTTGTGGCCTCTGGGTTGGTGGGTTCTTCGGGTTCGCCATTCTCTTCTTCCTCCTCGAGTCCTCCAACTTCATCAAAGTCTTCGTCATCCTCCTCGAAATCCCTCAGGAGCTCCTCAGCATTCGACATGATGTTAGCAGGCTGCGACGGTGAGCAGCTACCCCCAAAAATACCAGGTTTGAAAGAGTGTGTTGAAGAGAGAAACGATTTATCCTCACTGCTTGCCGCTCAAACTGGAAATAAGCTGCTGAGTAATCAGAGCTATCTGGCATTCGGGTGACGGGGCGGACCTTTAGTGCACCTTTTTTTCGAGACCAAGCTTCATCACTCTGAGAACATCCCCCGACATTCAGTCTTGTCATTCCCCTCCATAACCTATCCCCCACGGTCTCGAATTCGAGTCTCCTCCTTATCATGGAGTCATCACGAGGGCCCCCGAAGGTCAAAAACAAGGCGCCTGCGCCGATCCAGATCTCAGCGGAGCAGTTGCTTCGTGAGGCCGTGGATCGGCAGGAGGAATCGTTGCAGGCGCCGACGCAACGATTCGCTGATCTCGAAGAACTTCACGAGTATCAGGGTCGCAAGAGGAAGGAGTTCGAGGACTATGTGCGGCGTAACCGGATTAACATGAACAACTGGATGCGATACGCGGCGTGGGAATTGGAACAGAAAGAATTTCGCCGAGCACGGTCGATCTTCGAGCGAGCGCTGGACGTCAACCCGACCTCTGTTGTATTGTGGATTCGGTATATCGAGTCGGAGATGCGCAATCGGAACATCAACCATGCACGAAACTTGCTCGATCGCGCCGTTACGATCCTCCCGCGTGTGGATAAGCTCTGGTACAAATATGTCTACATGGAAGAGACGCTGGGTAATATCCCCGGCACGCGACAGGTGTTCGAGCGGTGGATATCGTGGGAGCCGGAGGAGGGGGCGTGGAGTGCGTATATCAAGCTAGAGAAGCGCTACAATGAGTTTGAGCGGGCGCGCGAGATCTTCCAGCGGTTCACAATTGTACATCCCGAGCCGAGGAATTGGATCAAATGGGCTCGATTCGAGGAGGAATATGGGACCAGCGATCTGGTAAGAGAGGTGTATGGGGCTGCGGTGGAAACACTAGGCGAGGATTTCATGGACGAGAAACTTTTTATCGCTTACGCCAAGTTTGAGGCGAAGTTGAAGGAGTACGAGCGGGCCAGAGCTATTTACAAGTACGCTTTGGATCGACTTCCGCGATCGAAGTCTGTGGTATTGCACAAATCATACACAACATTCGAGAAGCAGTTCGGTGACCGGGAGGGTGTAGAGGACGTGATTCTCTCGAAACGCAGAGTCCAGTACGAGGAGCAACTAAAGGAGAATCCCCGAAACTACGATGTCTGGTTTGACTTTGCGCGACTAGAAGAGACCTCTGGCGATCCCGAGCGGGTTCGCGACATCTACGAACGGGCCATTGCACAGATCCCGCCGTCCCAGGAGAAACGACACTGGCGACGATACATCTATCTCTGGATCTTCTACGCAATCTGGGAGGAGATGGAGGCAAAGGATGTGGACC
Organism: Aspergillus panamensis; assembly: GCA_027569225.1. Classification (NCBI taxonomy): domain Eukaryota; kingdom Fungi; phylum Ascomycota; class Eurotiomycetes; order Eurotiales; family Aspergillaceae; genus Aspergillus; species Aspergillus panamensis. The sequence continues at coordinate 22,096 of JAPDER010000064.1, read as the reverse complement.
GCGCACGTCAGATCTATGGGGAGTGCCTGAAACTCATCCCACATAAGAAATTCACCTTTGCCAAGATCTGGCTGATGAAGGCGCAGTTCGAGGTTCGACAGATGGACCTGCAAGCGGCGCGGAAGACTCTGGGTCAAGCCATCGGCATGTGCCCCAAGGACAAGCTTTTCCGGGGATACATTGACCTGGAGCGGCAGTTATTCGAGTTCGTACGGTGCCGGAAACTGTACGAGAAGCAGATCGAGTGGAATCCATCCAACGGCCAGTCGTGGATCAAGTACGCTGAACTGGAGCGAGGGCTGGATGATACGGAGCGGGTGCGAGCTATTTTCGAGCTAGGGATCGAGCAGCCGACTCTGGACATGCCGGAGTTGGTGTGGAAGTCCTATATTGACTTTGAGGAGTACGAGGGTGCTTACGAGCGGGTACGACAGCTCTACGAACGTCTCCTCGAGAAGACCCATCATGTCAAGGTGTGGATCAACTATGCACGCTTTGAGATCAACGTTTCAGACGAAGAAGAGGAGGAAGAGGAGGAAGAGCGACCGGTCAGCGACGAGGCTAAGCGACGGGCCCGGGCAGTGTTTGAGCGGGCACATAAGCTATTCAAGGAGAGGGAGCTCAAAGAAGAGGTACGTACCTACACCCGTTTATCAGCAGTGATGGCCTTGGGAAAAGAACTAACTTCTCTTTCTAGCGAGTGGAACTACTCAACGCATGGCGCTCATTCGAACATACACACGGATCAGCGGACGAAATCGAGAACATCGAGAAGCAGATGCCGCGGCGCGTCAAAAAGCGACGCAAGCTGGACGACGACCGGTACGAGGAGTACATGGACTATGTGTTCCCTGCGGACGACCAGTCGGCGGCCAACCTGTCGAAGCTGCTACGGATGGCACATCAATGGAAGCAGGGACAGGGGGCATAGGGAGCAAGCATATTTTCACCGTGTTCAGATTAATCTTCGTACCTCACAAATCCCTGTAATGTTTTTCTTCAATCACTTTTTGGGTTTCCCTGTAGGTTTCCCTGTTGTCCTTGGCCCCGTATAGTCGGCAGTTATTCATTTTGAGACAAGGGCTGTACGGAGTAGAACGTCGGAATATATATTGGAATTGGGAGTTCCACTATATCAACCTAGATAATCGAAAACCATCTCATCCCTCTTTCCCTCTAGGTGTCAGCTTGACAGGACTGCACCGTGCAAGACGTTAAAGTAGTTCAATGCGTGGGACGGAACTTCTAAATATATATCTAAATTTGGAGACTAAAGTAAGCTTACAGCATCTATCCGTAGAAAGTAGTAACTAAGTGTTTTGGGGCAAGTGGCAGGTCCCAGCCATTCAATTTATGTTTACCCCTCTCCAGGATGTCCACACCCTTCCGAGGTCAATGACAAAGTAGAGTCTTTATTTGTAATATTAAATGATGCTTGCTCTACATATACTGCGTACAGAGGACTTCGAGCACAAACATCCAGATATTTGGTTCCTCTTCAATGCATTGATAATGGACTCGCGTGGTTTTATGTTGGTGGATCGAGGTGGCAGAGTGGGGATTATTTTAGTCAGGGTTTGATGAACCAAAATAACTTGGAAGTGGGGGATGATGAGATGAGCACAGGCAGGGCCAATCATGCTCGGAGGAGAGCAAAAGGTTTTCTGAGACTTGCCTAGTAATCAATGCTATGAGGAGGTGAGGTTACTCCTGGTGAAACTGTCTCTGAAGCCAGGATTACTATACGTGGGTAGCACCGTCCTCAGGACAGAGAGACGAGGTAGCCTACATACGGACGGAAAGAAAGAGGTTGGAGAGGGAGTTGCACTTCCACCAATGACATCCATGATGGATGGACTAAGGTGCAGTGTCGGCACGTTATGCCCCTGGGTGGAAAAAGCAAAAATAGCCTGGCAGCCTCGAGAAAGAAAGAAGATCGTGATTCGTGACGAATTAACGATAACTTGAAATTTCAGCTGACAGCTGTTGATTCCAATCCCGCCTGGCATTCAGCTTTTTTGACTTTCTCTCTCTTTTGCTGGCACTTGATTTGTTCATAGAAGCTAGCATCCTTCAGATGATAGTGTCGAACCACGGTTGTCTTCTGCCTATACCTTACCAGTAGTAGTACCTGCCAGGTGCTGGGTACTGAAGCACTACCTATCTCGGTACTTACTCCGTACTTGGCCTCCCCCCTGAACGGGTCCCTTACAGCGTCTAATGTAAGAACCGCCGGTTCCCAATGTAAGGAACATCCCACTACTACTAGTACTCTTCGGAAACCACAACAAACCACTTCTGATATCATCGCGTCTTCCATCACAACCATGATAATAATAACTAATCAGGGGTGAGCCTTCTTGTATGGATTCGAGGGCCATCCGCTAACTGCGACCCGTGTTGAATTGGGGCGTGCCGTAGTCTAGCGTGCGTTTATCACATCCCCTTCGCCTTTTTTTCTCTTGTCTCTCTCACCTTTTCCCTTAGCTTCGTCTGGTCCTTCTTCCCATTCGTTAGGTATTCTTCTTCTGTTCTCCTTCTGCTGATCCACACCTGAACGTGCTGAGCCCTCTCGTGTGGTGAATCTCGATCTCTCCTCCTTCGCGCCCGCCCTCTCTCCCCTTTCTGCTTTTGGGACTCTCCTGTCTTTCTCTTCTTTTCTTTCTTCCTTTCTAAACCCCGGCGGATTTATCTTATGCCTTATTATTGGAATAAAAATTACATCGCCAGGTGAGTCAATATGATAATTCTCGAGTCTTCTTGTCGCGTTCTCGATAGTCCAAGCCGCCCGCCGTTGTTTCACCTGCCCAATGTTCGCCCATAGAAATGAATCCCACTTAATCTATTTTCTCTCCTGAGTCCTGACTCGGTCGCGCTCCCATTGTGATTCTTTCCCTCTCATGACGAGATTTCCCTCACCTGGGTCTTCTTCCTCCCTTTCTGGCCTTCCTCTTCGCGTTAATCCTTGGTTCCTCTCTTTTGTGGCTTCTCGTTTCCACCCTCGAGTGCTTCTCCTCTGCACGGGTTGACATCGTGCATCCCCGCCTATCATTCATTTCTTCCCCTGAAAATCCCCGATTGACAGCCACCAGGTCGCCATTCTTTCTTTGCTTTTTGTTGTGGAGATCTTCTTCCGCCGTTTCTCTCCTGTTAGGGGTATCACGGCGTCGATCCATCGCTTCCAAACCGTCAGGGCTCTTCCAGCTGCTGCCTACTCTCGCTTGTGTAAACCCCGTATACCGTAACTTCTCGTCGACGGCGACCTCCCACTCAGTCACCCGCAATCGTCTTTGGAGACGATACTTGCCCTCTTCGACCATGAGATAGTGCTCTGGCAGTCACCTTCCATTCATTTCCCCCTTGGTCGTTCCGCCCCCACCATCCTCAGCGGGCGGCTGGTTATCCTATCGTTTTGATCTTCAGCTGGTATACTTGAAGACATCATCCTTTCCCTTCGCTCTATCGCCCCCCTTTTGCGACATGCTTGTACCTAAACCCCCTGTGAATTTGGTGGGCCACTGCTCGGCCATTCACGACAACACTCTCTATACCTATTCCTCCAACGGATTCGCCTCTATTCCCCTCGAACGCAATGGAACCTGGTCCAAGCTGGCTATGGGAGAGCCGGTTTCCGATGCGGTATGTGTTACAGGAGGTGTCGAGGGCGACGAAAATCAACAGGCTCTCTACATAGTGGGAGGGTCCTCGACAACTTCGAAAAAGCCCGGGCTGCAGCGCTACTCCTTCAAGGATAAAACATGGAAGACTATCCTAACCACCGGCTCTGTCACCTCGAACCGAACCAACCATGGTGTCGTCTACCTGAAAGAATCATCCTCTATCTTGGTCTACGGGGGCAACCAGAAGGATGGCTCTATAGCCACTTCAGATACCTTCGTCCTAGGAACTGCTCAGCCCTATTTGATCACCGCTGGATCTGGAGAGAAGGCATCCCCCGCTGTTTCACCTATTCTTCTGCCTTGGAACAACCAGGAAGCTGCGCTAATAGGGGGCTTGACTTCTACTAACGGTGTGCATCTGTTTGATCCAATTAATGGGTGGCGCAACACGACGATGACTATCCTTAACGAACTGGCCGATGACGCGGAGTGCGCAATCGCCCGTAGGTCGGACGGAACCAAGATCCTTCAAACTTTCGACATGAGCGTCTCGCCTAATACAGTCACCAGTACAGTTATATCGAAATCAAGTGGCGACAAGTCTCAGGGTTCTAACTCTCGGAAACGGAAGAGGGACAACGCGATTGCTGGGTATCCTGAATACGATGGCACCAATGCATCTTCAACAAAACGACAAGGTTACTCGCTAGCTCAGGATGATCAATTGGTAGTTATTTCAAGTGGCAATGGCATGGAATCTTTGGCCATCTTCAACCAAACCGCCAACAGCTGGGTCAATGCGACTAAGTTATTCTATGGTAACAAGTCTGAACAGGAAATTTTGGGAATAACAACGACGACAACATCCTTAAATCCTTCAACTACTCCAACCGACTCTACATTCACGACCTCGGAAACTTCCACATCGAACAGCAGATCTGGCAGCGGTACTAACACTCGGACCATCATTGGTGCCACCCTGGGAAGTCTTCTGGGTGTTGCAGCGATCTTGCTTCTCATTTTATTCTTGATCAAACTGAAGAAGGATAAGAGAAGGCGTCAACATGGTGACGGCGCCGACAAGGATCGCTTGAGCTTCCAGGATCAGGGCGTAGAACCTCTGACCCGATCAGCCTATCCGATGGCCAAAACCCAGCCGCGGGTAGCTTCAATTGACTCACTTGCTATCTTCTCCGGCCAGGTGGGTGATGAAAAATCTCCCCGACCTGCTGGAGGCCTTCCGCCTCATGTTCAACGAACAATTCCCGCGAAACCAAGCCCACTCGCCACTACTGTAACGAGCGGAGATGTCACTGCTACTAGCGGTTACTTCCGAGATGACAAGGCTATTGAGGCTGGAGAATTCGTTCCTTCTGGACACCCTGGTGATCGAAGCACGGATGAAGGTTGGGGCAAGTACTTCCAGAACAATAGTGCAACCAGCCTAGTGGCTGCGCAGCAACCCCAATCCCATACTGAACGTGCTTCACGAGGGACCCTTTGGCCCGGTGGTAGCGGCGTCCCGCCACTGAACTTGAGTTTCTTGGATCAACCAAAACCGCTAGGACAGGTTGTGACCGGCAGTCCCACGACTGAACATGCATCGGCATCCATCAAAGGACACCTCCTATTTCCAGACGGCCAGTCGGCTCGAATTTCCAGCGCCGATTCCGTCAGCCTTCACTCCGAAGATGACCATGACTTCGACCGAGAACACGAACCGCAAGAACGCCACTGGCATGGACAAAGCTGGATTGGCCGTCCACCAAGCAGTCACTATAGTAGAAACTTTAACAGTAACCGAGAGCCTTCCACCGCCGCTCCATCCACCAAAGACTACCGCAAACATGACTCCACCAATACACGAGGATCCAGCATCCTCATCCCCGATGGTGAACCGATGCCACGAAATAACATCAACTCCGATATGAGTTGGCTTAACCTCCAAAACGAGCGATAAGGGTGAAAAACCTGATTCGATGCTCCAGCGCTAATACACGCTCCCCCCCAACCACATTCTCTCTCCATACCAATAACTCTGCCGGCCGTAATTCAATTCAGTTTCACTCCTTCTCATCATAATACACTGCATTTGAAGCGCATTAAGGGATATCTACTTTGTACTCTTATCAACAAAAGTACATTCTCGATTGGATTCTGCCAATACACTTTTCTTTCTCTCTTTTTTTTACTTCGCCAACCTCCATCACATCCTCTCTTCTGACTGATCACCTCCCGTCGGTGTCGACCCATCAACTGGTCCAACTGGAAGAAACCCAATCACAAATTGACTTGGTTTGGTATGGCTTGGTACCATACTCCGTTTCTCCCTGTGGGGCCGGCTGACTTTGCTCCCTTGAGGGGATACCACAACTTCAAAAACCTAAAAAGATAAGAGCATGGAAAAGGATCAGGATAGCGTTGCAGCGTTCCATACATATGTCATACACCTTGTTAACTTTACTTGTCTTTCGTTTCTCGTCATCTTCGTGCTGGTTATCTCGATGTACCTATACCTTTTTGTCCGTCTTTCCTTCCCTTTCCTGCATTTTGCATTATCCCACTGCTGCGTCTTGCTCCTTTTGTCCCACTGTTTTTAATGGGGCCTGGATAACAGGGACTCTCCAGGTTGGTGCTGTGCTCTGTGTTATGGTGTATCGTGTGTTCGTGTCTCAGTATCTGCCTCCACCCCCCCCTCTCTCTCTAGCACTGTCTCTCTCTTTCCACTGTTCCTCCATCTTCCTTTTTGTGATTCATGTCCTCCTACATTGTACATAGATCGGTGCGGCTGGGGTTGGTATTAATTGTTTTCTATCCATGCTTCAGGTGCATGGCTGGGAATGGAATTGTTAATGGGTACTTTTCTGATTCAATTTTTTGTTACCTATCCTCTTCACCAGGTACTGTTTATATGGTAGATCCCGAATCGGGTTCGGATAAGCATTCATAATATTTCTTAAGATAACAACAAATGATAACTGAGGTTCGTTACATTACACGTGTATCGTAAGCATGGCCTTGTTTTGTATGGCATGGTATGGTATGACATCATAAGAAACAAACAAAAAACATAGATGAAACTAGAGGAAAAAAGAGGGGTCATAAACATCGAAAGCGTTCATAGTTAGTTCATCGAGTCGTTAGAGAAGGAGAAAGAGAGTTACATGTTAATCCCCACGTCTCTTCATAGTAACCAATCTCATAGAAAATAAAGGAAGATAAAATTTTTTTTCAATATATGCTCGAAGACCTACCCATCGACCTCGACCTCATCTCGGAAGGAGAATAATTCTCCTCGATTTCATCCGGGTACATCGTCCTAGGCGGAGCGTAGTTCACACTCTGAGCACGATTTCGATTTCGATTTCGATTTCGGCCTTGTTCTCGAGAGGCACGCTTTGACTTGCATTCTTTTAGTAACGTGGCTCTCTCGCGACGTTTTTCTTCGGCGTGTTTCCATTCCGAGATTGCACCTTGGATACCCAGCGCGGCCATTCCGACGTTAGCGGTATCGTGGAGTTGGGCTTTGATGCGACGGCGGCGGGCTTCCTCCGGGGTGATCTGGCCTTCCTTGAGCATTTCGATTCGTTTTCGGTGTTTTCCCAGGCTTTCGTGGATCGAGTGAGCGGCGTGAATCGTGGCGACGGCTGCGAGACCCGTGGTGACCATCATGTCCCGGGTAAGTTTCTTTTTGTTTTTCCGTTCGTCATCGGTACTGTAACCTGCGTCAGAAGCGGGTTGTGGATGAGAAGCAGGGCGACGACGGTCGTGGTTGCGAGATGAAGAAGAGGAGGAGGAGGAGGAGGAGGAGGAGGAGGGAGGATGGGGTCCAGAACCAGGACCAGAACTAGAACCATGACCTTCGTCGCCCCTAGCTCCGGTAGTGGTAAAATTATCAAAATTATAACTATAGTAAGACCGACTCACATCTCTGGAATGTCTGCCCCCTCGCCTTGGGCTCGAGCGGTACTGGGAACCATAGTCGTTGTATTGGCTATCATCTGGAGAGTCATCGTAGCGCGACGATCGATGATGTCGGTGTCGCCGGTCATCACGCTCGCGTTCGCGATCTCGACTACGATCCCGACCCTGTTCACGTTCATTGAACCCGAGCGCTTCCATTCCCTGGGAGATATAGTCCGTCACACTTTTGCTTCGCTTTTTCGAGTGACGGGGGCGATCGGAACTATCGCGGCTATTATAGCTATCGCGCGATCTGGAGCGCCTTCTTGGGCGCGAACGAGATCGACTTTGAACCCGATCATATAATTCTTTGCCCACAGTAGCTAGTAGCCCCGCAGATGCAAGACCTTTGGCCCCGCCATGGCTATGGGAACGATCGGAACGACCACGGGACCTGGAATGGGACTTGGACCGTGGACCGTTCACCATCCGGTTGGCAGCAAGGCCAGCAATAGTGGACTCGACTATATGGCGCTTTGAATGCTTTTTGGGATCTCGGTCAACCAATCCATCCGTGCCACCGGCGGTTAGAGCAGCCGTAAGAATTCGTTTGCCTTTCTTGCCGGTCCAATCTCCAGGCTCCTTGCGCAAACGAAAGGCTTCCACTGCTCCCGCAGTAAGAGCTGCTCGCACGGCCTGAGCAATTTGTTGTTGGTTCTTCTCATGGCGATCACCGCCGCCACGAGATGGAGATGAAGAATACGAGCGGGACCTGTGATCTCGTCCACGTGAACGACCCCGGCCGCTGTCACGATGCTTCGACCCCGCTGCTGCCGCCGAACCCATGCCCAAAGCCGCCAAAGCCTGCTCTGAGAGAGACTTTCGGCGACGACGAGACGGAGAGCGGCTGCTTGGGGGAGAGTACTTGGAGTTGTCACCTGCTCGAGTTAATAGGGGTTCGTAGTTATTTTATCTGGCGCTTGTTTGCCCGGGAGGGGTCACGGGAACACATACGTCGGTCATCGTAGTTGTCACCGTGACGCTTGGATCGCCGATGACGGGATTGGTTATAGTCCGAATCGTCGTAATACCCGCCCATGGAGTGAGAGCGGCGCACGCCTTCCTGAGCGAGTTCGGACCGTCGAGAGCCACGAGGGGGGTTGTCATATCCGTAGCTGTAACCGTATTCTTCTGGGGGGTAGCCTGTGGGCCCTTCGTTCCTATCATGGCGACGGGTTACATCTGCGTGTCGATGTTCTCCGCTGTAGCCGTTGCCACCGTAATACGGGTCTTGCCCGTAGTCTGGAGGGCGTGCATAATGATCATGGTGGGGGTACTCCCTATCGTCGTAGTATGCCATAGTTGGGCTGGAGAAGGGTTAGATGAAAGGAGATAGAGTCATGAGTTAGAAGCTGGCGAAGAGATGAAAGGGGGGTAATGGAGAGATAAAGAAAGGAAAGGAAAAGAAAAAGAAAGAAGGCTGGAGCTCATGATGCGATGGGAAGGCAGACAGGGAGGTCAGTGGCGAGAGGGCGGGGCAGAAACGGGATGCAGGCTCTGACGTATGTGCGTGTCAGGTCGGTATCTTGCACTCGTATTTTCCATACTGCTGGTTATTTGCAGGGTTGTGTTTGCCCTCTTAGTAGTACTACAGTCATATCAGCCTCGCCTTGGCCTAACTTGTAGGTAAGCGCCGATACAGTATTATATTCTCCGACCAGGAGTCACGGGATGAAGAAAGGAGAAAAAAAAGAATGGGAGAAAAATTCTGATGGGAGTCGCCGAATATCATCGCATTCCCCGGCGCACAAGGCTTAAACAGGCTCCGGGCTAGATCCAGTCTCTGCGGTTTCCATCCTCAACAGCCAGTAAAACGACGCTACGAGACCAGGCCAACAGAGTCCAGCACTGAATTCATCATGTTCTCTTGGAGCGGTTGCCCTGGGCCAATAAGATGCGCTGAGACCTTTGCCATCGCTTCTGCATCCCAGCAGGGATTCTAGAGAACCCACGTAGGGCGAGTGAAATTAATCGATGAAGGTCTCCACGAGCAAGTTCGTCTAAAGCACGACACATTGCATTAACCAGAGAGCGACAAATGGCCTGACATCATGTCACACGGCCCAAATGGTGAACCCCTTCCGGTCGCCTCCATTTGACACGCCAATCCATGCATGCATTCACGCGGAAAGGAGGGCGATCTTCCACCAAAACGTGCTGGCTCAGCGAGGCTATCTAGACATCGAATCAACCTCTACCACATCAGCCCCAGGTTTGGGGCCCCGTCGGGTTCCTGACCCAGCCCGAACTTCGTCCCTGAATCGCATCCCACTGCCGTGGATTGGGTGATCTGGTTCCATGGTTCTAACTTTGGAGGGGGTTTGCTGGACAAATCTACGAGCATAGGAGGACAATTCATTGTAAGAGAGGTCAATGGTACAGTTCCTGTAGCCATTTTCAATGTCTCATAAAGTAGAGAATGGATGACCCCTTGTTTTGGTCCATCATATGTAATATCCAGTACTGTACACAGTGCACATCAATTTGGCTTTTCTAGCCATCATATCAAAACTCTCATGACATGAGTGAACAAAACGCTGCTCAAATAAAATGATATCCGAAGAATTTTCTTGAAAATTGATAGCGAAAGAAGTGAAAGGGCAATCAAGCACATATAATAGAAAAAAAAAAACCCCCCACTAAACGCAGATAAAGACAGGAGGGCCAAGGTGTAGATAGCGCCCCTGGTCCAATACAGGGGAATCCCACTGGATCGCAATCTTCAACATGCTGTCCGTTCATTCTGGTGGGAAGGATTCTATCACAATTTTACTTATCATTCCCCGATGATGGTGGTAAAAATAAATGGACTCCAGTTGACAAAATGAGAATACTGCCCAGCAGTCTGTCTCTTCCGTTTCTCATTGGTGCTCCTCTGATTTGAACACCGTTTCTTGATAAATAGGGGGAATCGATTGCTGACAAACAATGCAAATGCAAAATCAGATTGTCAGACACACCTTCACCCTGGATCCGAATCCTGGTTGGCTATTCCCTGGGCTACCGAAAGGTTCTCCTGGGACAACCGTTCTTCATCAAACTCGTGAGATATAGCCTCGAAAGACGTGAGGTCTATCAACGGAGCCGTCCCTGAAGGTGGTCGAGTTTATCATAACCGGATTGCCATAGCCGGATTTTTCTTTTCTCTCGAGCCTAACGTATCGGTGGCTAGTGATCGTAAGGGTTGCTTCTCCTCGAAGCCCACCCGCTGTTCGTGTCGGCATCACGCTCAGTGGACGCGGTAGATATCTCATCCGAGTGCGTTCGGTGCGTTCGGATATGTTGTTTCATGTTGTCTTTCCTCGTAAAGGCTTTGTTGCAGATCGGGCAGTGTACGCTTTTCTCCCCTGTGTGCTTCTTCCCATGACGTGCTGCGTGTCCTGATGTGGTAAACGTAGCAGTGCAGCCATGGCTGGCAGCAAACGGACAAGGATACTTATTTTTGCGGTTTCCTTTTGGAGCCACTGACTCTTTGGAAGTGCTGCCAGTCGATGCTTGTGGTGACGGAGGTTCGACCACAGAAGAAGCACTGAGCCTCTTTTCCGGGGATGGTTGGTAAACGTGGGGATCGTGGCGAACGGAATGATGGTAAGACCCAGCCGCGGCGTTAGGCATGTATTCATAAGAGGAGCAGTCTGAGGAGCCAGGAGATGTGGGTCGTGTGGCTTCAGATACGGGGTCGAACGGGTGCCGGCTTACCCGAGGCGATGACGAGTTTGAATATGTACTGCCGTAATGGGAATCTGACGAGCTTGTGGCGGGATGTGGATCAGGTTGGTAAGGATGTGAGGAGGTCGAATAGTGCTTTGAAATCCTGGGAGCCGATCGAACAGCAAATGCTGGATTGTCATCATTGTTCAGGATCGAAACAAAACTCGACTTGCAGGTAGACATTTCTTTGGCTGCCACCACCTGGCAATGAAAAACCCAACTGTTCGTTATCTTGTCAGCAAATGTTGATTTTTGGCTTTCCTCGAAGGGCAAAGAAGAATAAAATGTTGGTATCTGTGATTGGGGGTGGGGGGTGCCAACAAGTCGGAGAGCAGGATTTTATGCAAAATATACCGGGTGAGGCTGAGAGTGTAAGGAGGAAAAGAACATTATAAGAAGAAAAGAACACTAAGAAGGGAAAAAGCGGACACACCAGCTGTGTTCGAAGATGTTTGTCGTTTTGTTCGTGTAACGCGCGCCTCGATCTGTAGATAGGCACCTGGGCGCAGATCTGACAACAATCCGATAGGCGAGTCGAAGGCGTCTTGCCTTACTTTTATGTCAAACCGGATCAAGTCCCAATGAGGTCTTCCACCAATTTTAAGGCAGTCTTGCGATACAATATGTAGCGCTAGAAGTGCGGAAAGTTGCGTGACGAAAGAACTTGACAAGGGAAGCCTTCTTCTTATGCAGTGCTGCTATGATGTTTTAGGCGTGAAGTATCCCAATTTTTGAGACAGGAGAATGTGTAATGCTTCTTGTGTAAAAGGCGTGTCCTGGGAGCATCTGTAGTTGATGGGGTTTCAAGGCAGAAAGACCAGGGACGGGATAATTAAGAAGAAAAAGTTGGAGCCAAAAGCCAAACCCGAATTAAACCCAAGCAGCTGTCTTCCAGAGAAGCGCAAGAGTAAAGAAATAATGATAATCGGGGTGGAGGAATAAAAGGGTCCACAGGCTGATCAGGCGAGAAAACTTAGGATACAACAACGTTGAACCCAGTTTGGGGAGGGATAATTGATTGGAAGTAGATCTTCAACGGGACGATAGAGAAGGGGAAAGGGGGATAAGGTATCTGAAATGATGGAATCTGTGCTTGTATTGTGAGAAAGGGGAGAAGGACAGAGGAATTGAAGAAGCACAGAAAGAGTTTAGGTTCGGAAGGTAGCTCAAGGGAAAGACAGGAGGGAGAAAAGCAACCAGAAGGGAAATTGATGTCAAGATAAAAGAAGAGACAGAAGCGAGAGAAGAAAGAAAGGCAAGCGCCAGACGACCTCTGAAGCAGAAGCATCTTGAAACTTGTCCAGGGTCTCTCCAGAAGCTCTGACCATCGTCAAAGCCAGGCCGGTGGTTAGTGAGCCTAAGGACCGACGGAGTTAGACCACTGTGGACTCGAAGGGCGTCCACGACGCTAGTCCGGAGCGGTTCATTTAGGTGGAGCAATCGCTAGGCAGCATCTTTTTTTCATTCCATGGCGTTGGTGCTGACAGGGTATTTTTCCGATTATGTTTTTATTTCTTCTTGCATTTATTATTCCGGTTTCTTGTCTTTTATAGGCGAATACGCAGCTCTTAGTTGGAGGGTTTCCGCCAATGGGAGTGGTGATGGTGAGCTCTTTTCCAAGATCCCCGCCAGGCATTCAATGGCATATTATCCCATCAACGTATTTTGATTTTATTTTATTTACTTTTTTTTTTTTAATTTAATCGAGATTAATCTTTAACCAGGAGCTGCAGGGTACTAGGCTGATTAGAACTACTAGAATTCTTCTAACTCTAATCACTAGCAGTAACGTGGTCCAGGTATCTCCGAAATACGCCCACCCAGTGAGACTAGTGTTATCCACACCTTGGGTAGGGCCGGCCCCTTTGAAACCGAATACGTTGTACAGAGTAACCAGAGTATTTATTTCCTCGCTTTCACCCGATATGGACCTGAACCGCCACTATGACCTGCCTCGTCAGTGGCTCTGCCCTGTCATAAATAAAACTCGCCTTAAAAAAGGGCCACCGCATCCATCATCTGTAGCGGCCCCCCTTTCAGGGCCTAAATTCCCCTCCCACTTTTCTAATCCATGATCTAACTTGTTTGATCCTTAACTAGTACGTGTCCCTTGTCGTCAGCCAGATTATTAGCAGAGATTCGGTGGTTGTTCACGGGGGAAATATCATTACAATGAATATCTAGATAAACAAAATGATAATGTAAATTAACTTAATTAAGGGATTAATTAATGGGATACGAAATGCCTCCAGTGAAATTACTCCAGCAATTAAATAATATGGGGATGCGAGCAATAATTAGTTTTAGACAAGGGCTCAAGCTGGGGTCATATAGAGACACTAACAACAATCTTGTTGTTTTCTGCTAAGAATACCTCAATTCCGTGTTAATAATGCTAAGGCTTGGTCCTCAACCCCGGTGCTTATAGAGTGCCAATGAGAAAATAAACAACAGTTGGTATTACTATTGCTATTACGATTCTTTATAACTGGCCAAGTTATAGTGTACATGGATAGACTTTCCAGGGTTCCCGAGAAAAGCAGGAGTCTCGTCACACTTAGTTCCTGCGCCGGCGCAAACTCTACTCGGTATTAGGATTACATACATGCCATGATTTTCATTTTTTGATTTTCTCATAAAGAATTGTATAAAATCAACCAAGCACTTCCACGATACAGTGTTAACTTCCAGAAATATCCATATTACAATAATCTTGAGTCAACAAATAAGTCTAAGATCACCCGGAAAGAGATCGTATTAGTACGATTAATCAATCCGAATGCCTGTTGGAGATGAGCCCAGTATTTGATCTATAGCAAGGGTCCTCTGGGACCGAGACTGCCGAGTCATGCCCATTGCTGCCCTTCCTGGTAAGGCCGCGCCCCTGGTCACCTCCCAAGAAGAGCCTTGTGGACAAGCTTTTAACCACCGTGTTTGAGCCACCGGGCTGGTGGTTCGTTATCCTGCATTAGTTTTGCTGCTCTAGCAATCATCTGATTCATTCAGGGTGCATAAAATTTGACGGGTGCCATTATTCCACCGAAACTTCCATCTCTTCCGTGAGAGAGCCAATGTGGAACAGGAAATTTCTTTCTCTGTTCTTTTCCTTCCTGCTTTCTTCCATTACCTACCTCCTGATTAAGTCTATTTTAAGTATTCTGTCCGAAATCTCGGATTTAATAATTGTGCAACTCGGACATTGTCGCCGGTTAATTGGACACGGCGCTATTTACAGGGCGGGGTATCGTCAGATTTCAGTTGTATTGAAATGGGTGTGTTTTTGGGTTCTTCATTCTCACCTGCAGCAGCTCCTCCCCGAGGGCCTATTATTAGGGATAACTGACAGTATCCACCAACATCAGTCCGCTAGGTTATAATGGACATCTATGATCCATTATTCGCCTCACTATTAACTAACCTGAGTTTCAAGGGTCATATGAATAATAATAGATGAAGACACTGCCACAGTGTCTGTATTATTTGGGGGATTGTATTGGCGTGTTTGCACAGAGGTGACAGCACGCTCAAAAACGTGGTTCTATCCCTTGCAGATTAGTATTTCATCAAATTTCCTTCGCCCCTTGTGCTGAATTATCCCTCTACGCTTGTCCTAGTTAGTAGTTACTAATAATATTTTACTAATTATTATGGCCAGAGGACTTCGTATGTACCTACGTAGACGTTCCTCATGCTGTTCGGATAGCCCACATCTAGCGCTATCTAGCAAGGATGGCAATTTGGTGAATTAGTGGGCTATAATTATAGTTATGTATAAATACGTGTTGAGTCTTGACAACGTTGGCTTCACCATCAACCACAGCCCCATCCCTAGTAGTTATCTGGTGGGTTGGAGCTAACCATTCATCGAGAAAGTTGAGCCCTGCGCCTCGACGTGGTGGGTGATAAAGCACCCTGCATCGGAATGACCATCCTGAGCTTGGCATGATAATTGTCATTCTGTCTTTCTATATACCTGAATGTACACACGTACCTCCTCTGGAGCATACTGCTAGTAGTACAACGAACTTGCTGACGTATCGCCTCGTAAAAGGCCATCTCAAGTGAGCCGCGTCGTGACTTGATACTCATTTGTCAAGGATTAAAATTCACGTCTAAAAAGGCAATGTAGGGGGAAAAAATCTCCCAATGCATGTTGGACCAAGCTTCAACCCTTTTTCCGACCTATCGAGACCTCTCGATAGCACTGGCATCCCATCAATCGTCATTGGCTAGCGTGACCAAACATCCTCAAGCAAGGCGTTCCCAGCGTCCACAGTACGAGGCAACCATTCACATCCTACAAGGCTTACACTCCTTACCCAGCTGACCGTGAGGGTTCAGGTGTAGAGAACAGTAATAATACCTATAATACGCCATGCTGAG
This sequence comes from Aspergillus panamensis, assembly GCA_027569225.1. Classification (NCBI taxonomy): domain Eukaryota; kingdom Fungi; phylum Ascomycota; class Eurotiomycetes; order Eurotiales; family Aspergillaceae; genus Aspergillus; species Aspergillus panamensis. Next base: position 6,419 of record JAPDER010000064.1, on the reverse strand, counting down.
GGATTATTCTTATATTTTATGAACCCTGATGCCTTGCAGACCCTTTCCGTGCGCCGAAAATACAACACCACCGATTGGCTGTCGTGCTCGTATTTAGATTAACGGAAATGTTCCGTGCAACCGCTTCCAAAATATGGAGTACATCAACGGATACTTAAACATCCCGAGAAGTTGGCCGCGAACGCCAAGATTCAACACAGACGTTGATAGTTAGGAGCTGGGAATCTGGAGTCTGGTGGACGAATCCCCGATCGACCTGGGCATCAGCTGAAGCCGAGATACTCTCATGTTTTATGCGATTTCCCATGCCAGATTTACTCTGCCAACTGCCAGAGCCCATTCCTATGTGTCTCATAACCAGTCCTACATTATTATCTGTAATCTATGTATTTTATTGCTATACCTGGTCATACTCAGCTTTACCACTATTTCAAGATTAGTTAGTTTTGCGAGCTTGCTGTTTGTAGGTTAGTGGCCGACCCCTGCCGCCGAGAAGAGCTAGACCCTAGACTCGGTCAAGTCCAGGCTTGGCGTAAGGCTGGGCCGACGACATGTGCAAACTATCTTTTCAAGACCCCCTGAACAGGGAATTGGACGAATTGATTGCTATTTCAATAACGCGGATGTCGCTACTATTGTTATTGTGACTTAAAAAGAGGTACAGGAGGCATTCAGTATCTTGCAGCCAAAATGTAAAATGACCCTCTGTGGTCCAGTCATCTTGATTACTTTCTTCGCTCGCGGAACAAGGGAAAGAAAAATAGATTCTCTCGCCTTGCTATAACAGTAAGATTAAGAAGAGCCATTCCATCGTTGGTTGATACCGGATTTGGGTTATCATGGGGATAGGAAAGAGCTACTCTAAAATAAGAAGGACTCCTAGACCTCCTCAGCTTAAATACTCCATAGGTACCTAGGTACTTATACAGCAAACCTTGTTTTTTCTGGGACTGCACTAGCCAATAATTTCTTCCTCATCTCATAGCCACAAGAAAAAATCGGCTAGTTCGCTTAGCCATGCAGAGATCATTCCATCGTCATGGCTTTCTGAAGACTGATATTGACCAGTCAGATCTCAATTGCAGGATGAACTACCCAAGTGTCTATCTTGGGCTTTATCAGCATCCCCTCGCTTTCTCCAACTCTAAAGAAACTACTACTTATCGAATCTCTGTTCTTTTTTTTTTTTGAATCCCCATTTCATCCCCCCTTCTAAAAACTGCACTGTGCTTTTGCCCAGCTTGACCCCCTCACCTGCTAGGCTGCCACATCTTCTCGCCTCGCATGCCAAGAATTTGGCAGTCCTTGCTAGTCACTGTAGTTAGGGAGGGCTGGATTAGCCTTTCGGAACTTGAGGGGATTAGGGCAGGGTCTGTTGATGATAAACTCCTCTTTCTCTTGGATCCCCACTAGCTGTGAAAGGTGATTCGGTAGATGGTCAAGTGGCATACCAGCCAAGAACACTAACGATTAAACATTTGAGACACTCAGATATTTTTTTTGGTTCTATCGCCCTGTTGAAATCGGCCCGTCTCTTGGCTTAATTTTGGGATGTCCTAGACATAGCTCAACTTCAAGGTCGAGCGGGGGTCGGGACTCGGGACGCCGATACTATCGTACTGATCATGGTCAAAGAAAGGAACCAGGAAAAACTTGACGAGTCACAACCAACACCAGCAAACCATGGAGAATAAAAACACAACAGACAACGGAGAACCGATCTAGATTTAAGGCTAAGCACACTATCTATCTGAATTGTGGGGCATTGTTCTTTTTTTCTCCCGCTGACAAAGCGCGATTTCCCTCCCTTGACCGTTGGTTTTTTCCCCTCAAACTCAAAAGAACCAAAGTCAAAATACGTCGGGTCATATTATTATTAGCCCATTTTTACTTTCCCGCAGTAAGTTGTAAGTTACCTGAATTTCTGCTCAGCCCGAGTACCATGAATCAAAGCCCGAGATCTTCAGGGTCTGGGCGAAAAGCTTGGAACTGTTGACCCAGTAGAACCACACATGTTCGTGCCGAGCTGTAAGAATCCAAAATGTACATTTCAGTAATTTACAACGTATGGTTTTGTCATAATCTGTATAGTGCTATTTCGGCCGGATCCCTCTTCGTGCCAAGGAAAAAGACCATAAATGATTAGCAACCATTCCTTCTGCACGATGGGCAACGGCAGTGGGAACTTGCCGGTTTTTTTTCCCTTGGAAATCCACAATTATTATCATGGGAAAAATTTTGGCTCTCGCACTTCCTTCTTTGTACCTAGGCAGAGATCATGTGGGGTCAAATAATTGGGCCTGACAAGAAGATTACCGGGAATCTCATACCCGAATCACCTATCGGAATCTACTACGACAAGCCCTCATCTCTGGCCTGAAAGGGACAAGAACAGAACTCCACCCCCCCAGTCCCGGCGATGGGAACAAAGAAAAGTCAAGACTCCAAACAAAAAAAAAAATTCTAACCCTTATCTATCTAGCTCGAATATCTGATAGCAACTATCAGATCGGAACCACATTCAATTACCCCTACACGTCTGTAGCCTCATCACATTAAGCTGCGTAATCAAAAACGTCACTTGGTGGGGTCTAGATTTTTATAGGCGCCTCGTTCATAGTACATACTCCGAGTCCTATCAGGATACCGGGCCTGGACCACTAGCCAGGACCTCAATCCCAGAAGGGAATAAGTATATACGAGTCGCTCAAGCGATGGCCCCGTTCTATTGCCTAAACGTTATTTTTTTTTTTTTCCTTTTCCTGTTTTTCTGCTTTTTCCCTTTCTGCTTTCCCTGACTGTGGCTGGTCCCGTACATACGTAAGCCACACCCTCAAGTGACAAAACTACCAGAGAAGTTAGAACTAAGCCATCAAATTAGGGCGAGGGGTTGAACCAAAGATAAAAGCTTCCCCGGGTCTCGCGCTCCTCAAGAGGCGCGGCCTCGCTTGATAACCCTCTGAATAGTTTAACTTACGTACGCGCATACGAATACCCTAGTTCAGGGTGGGGAAGAGGACTTAATATCCAAGGGCCCCTCGGGTCCTCCGTCTCCATTTAGTTGGTATATCAGGGCTTCCCTATGGTCTTTTTACCTGAACTCTTCCGGTTCTGATAAGTTGCCAAGAACGTTCTAAGTTGCGTGACTACTTGCTAGCTCCTCCGATGAGCAACATGAGAAGGTTTGAACACTCCATACACGTCCTGGCATGATCTTTGTACGCGAATGCAATCTCCCCACTTCGACAGCCTATCTTTAATGGCAGTTATATTAGACTTTGTGAATGGAACTGGGAAAGGGGTCCTTGGTGGTTCTGATACTGGGCCGATACCGCCTGCATTCGGTGTCTATAGTTTAGTCACCGTGGGATCTGCTCGCAGAGTTAGCTGCTTATAGAGATTATTTAGCAAGGAATTAAACCCCGGGGGGGTGAAAAAAACTAGGCCCTGTTTCCAATGGAAGGGCTAGGCATCTGATTCCATTTGTTATGACTCGAATCTGCAACTGAAACGATCCGGTGTTGTTTACTTTGCCCTAGTCCTCCTAAGTATTGCAGATACTACTACTAGCAGTGGTAAGTGATGAAACCGCCCATTTAAGGGCAGCCAATGAGTCTAGCAGATTTGGTGTAGTTTGTTGGACATAATTCTGCAACACCTGTAGTTGGCCTGTCCACACCCTGAAGTAACTTGACCTCCAAGATTTCCTCCAAATTCCAACACTCTCTCAACCGACCATGACGAATGCCCTGTTTAGCCGAGTACCTTCCAAAGCTTGTCATCCTCCGACCATCGAGCAACAGAAGCAGACATCATGGATGTCTGCAAATAAAATATCTCACCCAACATCAACATGACCATCAACAGCCGCAACACCAACAGCAACCAACCCGGCTGAAGGTACTGATTCTTCTCTCTCTCACTGCACCAACATCAAACTACCCCAACAAAAGCCATCTCGTCTCACCCTAATATCCAAAACAATAGCTAACAAGCACCAGAAAGAAACCCCCATAAACATCCACCTTACTTCAACTGACGCTGAATCTCCCCCATCTCCTCCATCTCTCTCAACACCTCATCCGCCGTCCTCATCGCCTCCATCCCTGCCGGAGCACCACAGTAAACCGTGGAATGCATAATCGCCTCCCGGATCTCTAGCTCCGTCAGCCCGTTCCGGATCGCGCCCCGGATATGCACCCGGAGCTCAAGCTGCCGATTTAGAGCCAGTAGTAGGCCGATATTCAGCAGACTGCGCTGCTTGCGATCGAGCCCCGGGCGGTTCCACACGCTGCCCCAGGCCCATTCGCTCACCATGTCTTGCATGGGACGGGTGAAGTCATTTGCGGAGTTGAGGGAGCGGTCCACGTGGGCGTCGCCGAGGACGGCGCGCCGCGTTTCGAGGCCTTTCTTGTAGAGGTTTTCGTCCGTGGGTTGGGACATTGTGAGGGGTATGTTGGGTTAAAGGGTTTGCAGATTGGGGTTAAACGGGGAGATTATGGGAACGAGATTACTTGTTTCTTTTGGGCCTTAGCTAGAGGGACGGACGAATGGAGGGAGGCTTATATCATGGATAGTTTGGATTTCCGAGATCGGGTGTTGGCGGGGAAGACGGTCCGCAATATTGATCTTCGGGTAAGAGTGGCTTGCTGGACCGAGATTGTTTATATAGAGTCGGGTTGAGTTACATTTTGCCCATGTCTTTCGAGACCTGAGGGTATAGTGATGGATTATTACTAGACAAGTACGGAAGTATCTGTCTAGGGCTGTTGCGAGGATCACCTAAGTGTTGGCTATGAATTTATTAAACTAGATTGACACAGGTATTCTCCTAGTTCCTCTCACCCTGTCTCACCCTGTCTCATGATGCAGTGGCGTACCACTCCCTGCTAGACTTTCGCGTGGTATGGTCCGAGACAGTTGGAATGTACCAAGTAGCTTTGGGGGATGAGAAAATCCCCCTTCCTTCCTCGATTGTTGTCCCGCGCAACATGGTGGATGACGACAAAGACACTGCATATTCTCCTGTTTGCCGAACAAAGAAGTGGAAAAATGAAAAAAAAAAAATTGCTGAAGATGAGGAGGGATGCACCCGTCTATTATTCGATCTTCTACACAGCCATTATACCCCAAGATGCATTATAATCGCCTTTAATATTAGTATTACCAGCCTGAGCAAGGCGTGTGGTATTTGGATGTCCCTCATTCCACACGACGGCAGCACAGTTATCTAGGGGCACTCAAGCCGCTTGACGGCTATATCTATGATATTTCGACCGCAGGTGGGACTCTGTCTTTCAGTTCCTCTTCTCATCGGAAATAAACACTCAACCTGCGTCTGTCTCAAACCCACCCAAGTGAACTATATCAACGTTGAAAATACAGCTCACCACACAATGGTCACGGTCATCACACCAACTTCATGGACATGTATGGTCCTACTCTGCAGTCTCATTTTCGCTTCTACCAGTCAATCCCTCCCAATCCCTGGCCCAAACCGTAAAAGCCTCGAACCTCGATTGGTATCCACAAGATCTCCCGACCCGGTAAGACCTAAAATGCCCGCATCCACATCAACATCTATATAACTAACATGGCAACCACTCTCAGCGAATGGTCCCCGAAGACACTGATTTTCTCTCGAATCTCTTTGCCAAAGCCGGGATGGAGGAGCTTGCGGCGCTCAACAAGTCATGGGGCGAAGGCAAGCCCGAGCCACAGTCGATCGACGACAGCCAAAGCGATCACAACACCGAAACCGCCCATGAAAACATGGTCGATGACCAAAGGGATGATATCCACCACGAGGAACACAGTGATCTTGCGAACCCGACTGATGACCCCTTCGGGTTCGTAGATTCACTGTTTGAGAACCTCAAGAAGAAGTTCCGCGAGGCCTTTAATAGCAGCGATGAAGTGCCATTAACCCCTTGAACCACCTCGCGTGCACGATTGGGCTGAGTGTACCCAATATTATTAGGTAGATACTTTACTCAGTAGAAGAGGGCCGAGCTACAAACTTTTAATCTTTGGTTTTGAATTGTTTGTCTTGTGTGTGAATTGAGGTTGGTTGCTTTGCGCCAGGAATAGATCCAAAATACCGCTCATGATTAACGATGAACTGTTTTAATACAATAATTACTCTACTATACTCTGTATTCCTACCCAATTCTACTACCGCTACTACTGCTACTACTACTTAGTACTATCCTCATACATCCGACAATGTCCTTCTCCAGGTCGCAGCTCGGATAGACCTCTGATTTTGGTCCGATGACCTGAAGTGGGTCCTGTGACCCACGGATCGGCGAAATGTGGTTCCGAAATTTTCAGGTCAACTCACCTCTTTCAACTCCAATACCTTCATTCTTCTCCACACCTCCCGACACCACCACCCCCGCCACAACGATGGCTTCTAT